>JAEQML010042480.1:0-74399 GCA_016904865.1 Pissodes strobi | reverse complement strand
TGTAATGAGGGATGGCGGAGATGCTCGGATAATTCCGATCGATCTTCCTTACAGGTAAGTCGATTGATCTTGTAATTATCCTTCGCATCTCCGCCATCCCTCATTACACTTTGTAGATGTTTAAAGTATTTGCGATGTAATCTACATTAACTGAAAACTGCGAGTTGTCTGTAGTCCTAGATTTGTAAGGCCCTTTTTATAAACTAAAATTCAAATTTATAACCATTAGATTTAATGACACACATCATGAAGGTACATATATCATGTTTAACGCTTAACTGATATTAACCTTTAACTTATTTTTAATACTATACCAATATTCTTATGTAATATGATAACAAGTTGGTAAGTAAGTTATAATTGTAGCTTAATATTTATATGATTCCTTAGAGTTTATGGTTCAATAAACAAGATGCCAATCCAGTGGGATTACCCACGCCAAGTTTTTTATAGAATTTCGAGAATACTTTTGATTTTCCTGTCGAGCCAGCTGTCTTCTGAATGGTTTGTAAAGTAACTCCCATTCTTTGAGCTGCTGAAGTTGCTCCGTGTCGCGTGCTGTGTGCCCCAAAGATTTCCGTGTTTATACTGCTGGCTTTTAGTATTAACTTGACCCATCTGCTAATGGTTTGACTGTTGTCTGGGTGATAGGGCTTTTTGTGAGTGAGTATTACATTTTGTTTGGTTTTGCTACTTGTGGTATCGATTGCATCTGCAAATGCAACGATCTATTAGCATATTTACAGTATCTGTGAATGCCGTAATTTCTGTTTTTGAACAAAAAAAATAGGTATGTTCACCAGCTGTAACTGCAATTGCAGACAGTGGAGGGTACGATCGATTGTATCTGCTAATACAACGAACTATTCACCTTTTATTGACTGGTAGCACCCTTTTTCCTTTTATGCGTTCTATGTAAGTCTCTAATAGTGTGACTATACATAGTTCAGGTTGATTAATAAAATAAGGTAATATCAAACTAGGTTGAAGCCTGTTTAAGCCACTTGCTTTTATTTTATCCGGGAATCTGATTTCAATTATGTATTCATATTTAAAATATTGTCTATTTTTACTTCCGGGTTGTCCGTGATTTGTGTGCCGTTATTAGTATTAAGAGTGTTACAGCTTTAAAGTTAGATTTGTAGATTTAAGAATTCGTGAGGGTACATGCTCTTTAGGCGCTGTAGAACTGGGTAGGAATCCCAAGTAATTGAGTATTTTGATTTTAGGGGTCTTATGTTAAATGTTCCATTGAGAAAACTTTTTATAACCGCTTCGTCTTTTGTTTGAGTAGGATGACTCCGAAGACAATTGAATATTTAGGAGCTCAAGAATAAGTTTACGGTTTTATTATATATTTGTTGGCGCTTAGAAAAACAGAAATTCCCCTATTTATTGTAAGTATTTCCGTATTGTTTGAGGGCGCTATCTGTCAATGAAGAAATAATCACTTTTATCGCTTCATTAGGTACGCTTTGTGATAGAATAGCTCTCCAGACAATGAGGAAGTTTCATCAATTATTATTTTTTTTTATTACTGCTGATTTCGATAGCACATGAAAAATAAGTAAACATATGTTTTTTCTTTTTTCCCTAAGCCGAAAAATGAGGCAGATACAACGCCTTGAGATGTGCTTACGACCTCATAATACACATGAATTGTTACGTCACACCATGCATGGTATATCTATATATACAAAACTAAAAACTGGTATTGCTCTTGTAATATTCATCTTTAGCGGAAATAAAAAAATACGTATCGTTTTTTTTTTACTTTTTTTTTTTATTTTAGTAATATACTTACTCATATTTTTTTTTTTACGGTTCTATAGTTTGCAATTAAAAATAATCAGTTTAATTTCTCAGGAAACTTCGTAATTTCCCTACAAATTTTCTTCCACAATGGTTGTTTCTCTCCGCAAGGAGATGTGAGTAAGTATTTTTCAGGGTAAAGATAATAGACTGTTCTGCCAGTAGGTCCCTTTTCTCTTGTATAAACCCCAAAAGTGAGCATGGTTGAGGGGGAATAAATACGCTTTTTTATATAAAACCTAAATCTTGAAATGTTTATGTAATTTTATTTATACTTTTAAGCAATTCTCTTTTGAATTACCAATAACTAGCCAATTGTCTAAGTAGAGTACAGTTTTTATACCCTTTAATTTTACATATCTTACAACTGGTTTCAGTTTTGTGAAAAGATATGGAGCTGTACATAAACCAAATGAAACACAATTAAATTGGTATAGTACGTTGCAAAAAACGAATCTTAACAACTTTTTTTGACTACTGTGCATAGGGATAAGGAAACATGCATCTTTAAAAGATCAGTTTTCCCCAAGAATGCGTATTTTGAATTTAAATTTTTTGCCGTCATATGTAGTCTTCTACTTTGCTAACCGGAGTGGTGTCCTATTGAAAGGGATTTTATAATCCTGTACCCACTCTATTATTGAACTGTTTACCTTTTTTCTCTGCTAATTTTGAACGTATAATTCTAGTTCAGACGGTTGGCTAATTATATTATTGAATGGGAGGGCTAAGGCACTAATCCCACGGACTATAGTTGTTTCTGTAATTGATACAGTAGTTGTCTTGGCAGGATTTAGTACTCTCTTCGAGATTTAATTTTGATTGTCTGAGGACATTGCAGTTGGCAGCTGGTGGAAACTTCTCTATCATACTGTTTTTTTTTTTTTTTTTTATCTTTAGTCCTTTTAATAAGTAATTGTCCCGTCTAAACTATCTGAGTATGTAGTTCTGGCCTCGCAGGTGTGATTTCGTCGGTTTTTTTTTTATATCTTACACCTACATAGCTAGGTGGTCGTTACTTTGTTCAGGACCATCTGGTGCTTCTGATGTTGGTAAGTCTTGATAGTCTTGATTTGGCTAAGTTATTTCCTCAGCTAGCGTGAGAAGATCTTCTAATGCATTTGCAAATGCAAAAGAGTTTCCTTGGTTTTGCTACTTATGATATCGATTGCATCTGCAAATGCAACGATCTGTTAGCCTATTTACAGCATCTGCAAATGCTGCAATTTCTGTTTTTGAACAGAAAAATAGGTTCATGAATATGTTCACTATCTGCAACTGCAATTGCAGACAGTGGGTACGATCGATTGTATCTGCTAATACAACGAACTATTCACCTTTTTGCTTGCTGCTTAACCCTGGTTATGCTTTCGACTGCATCTGCAAATGCAACGATTTTTTAGCATATTTACAGTATCTGCAAATACTGTAATTTCTGTTTTGAATAGAAACCAAGAGTGTAATAATTCGCTACCTCCAATGCAATGATTTTATGTAAGAGGGTTGCAATAGTATGGTGGTTTTTTGTTTTTTTATCTGCAAATACATAGCACTATACCGTTTTATTTTTGTCAGTACATATATCCTTTACATCGGCAAATGTAGGGATATAGTGTGCCTCTAACTCTTTTACATAATATACCTACTGGGGTGGAGGCTGTTGGGGGCCCTTCACATCTGCAAATGTGAAGGCCAATTTTAGTTAAAGTTATTCGCATCTGCAAATGCGAATTTGTAAATAGGTATTATTATTATTTATTAACATCTCCTGCAAGCAATGTTTACTCCAATTTTTTCCGTCACCGGACGGCTCATGTCAACACGAATTGTTTAAAAATAATGCGTTCCGGTATCACATTGCTTCGACAAAGCCGAACGATAACATTCCGCCTTTTTCTCTTAATTTTGGGTTAGTTTTGGTTAGCACTTTTAGTTCTTGTTGATTGAGCCTCCGTTGCGAGCAAAGCCAACGGAGGGCCATGCAAGCTATAATAATATCCAACTTGGGATTTAGTCGCTCGTAAATTATGCGTCAACTTGCCTTTGTGGCTAGTTTTTAGAGGTTAGTTTCGTGAGAAAAGGACTTTCTTCGACTTACTCAATATTTAAATTTTTATTTTATTTTATTTTATTTTTTTGAAAAGTATTTGTTAATACAGTAATAGCAATAATTACAATATACATAGTCCTTATTCCTCTAGACAGTGTTTTTGAACACTGGTATTGAGGATAATTGCATTTTAGTAATAATAACAGTATGATTTCCTATAAACTCTCTAGTATTGTGGCTATGAATATCCTTTGAAAATATTATGATAATATTTTAATTTTGAGTTTTATTTATTATCCTGTAAATAAGTTTATTCTGTTCAAATTTTAATACCTTATGTAATTGCCATACTCTTAAATTTTCATATAGATCTGCAGTATGAGTCAGTGGATCATAATTAAATATAACTTTGTTTTTTGTTTTGCAATATTTGCATCGAATCGAATTGTAGTTTATAGTCCCACATGTGCCCCATACGGGGATCAAATATCGAAAAACGAATGATACGAAGGCATTATAACCATTTGTTTCTATTTTTATATTCCTTTATATGGTACAAACGTTTTATTCTATGTAAAACATTAATAAATGTGCAGGTCGACCGGTATATATTTCCTCCTTTTGATTGTGTTATGTAAACACTTTTTGTGATTGAATAGTATATTTCTTTGGTAGGATGTACGATTAGACGAGATTACTAGAGAACGGTTCGAATAGCTCGTATCGTTAACTGTTGCTTATTACTTATATTCATTTCGATATAATATATTTCAAATCCGAATATATTGTTTGATTCTGTGTAATTGTGCAAAGACGACAAATAAATGTAACAATGTTTTGTCATGCCCTCGTATATAAATAACAGTTTGTTAGTATAATTCAAATCGCAGTGAGCACATTTAAATTTTATTTACTGCTTCATTCGCATTTTTGACTGTAACCCGTTCGCACTCTATTTTATTCTAATAAGTATAGTTAGTTTTAGAAGTTTGAGAGTATTTTCCATTTCAATTTTATTAAGTAAAAAAAATAAGGGTTACAAGTGTCATATTTATTCATAATACTCAGTTTAGTATTATACACATTTAGTTTGCTTTTATACAAGATATTCTGTTTTTATATATTTAAGATAACCAGGTATTTATGTATATTTGAAATTTTTGCATATAATCTTATATGGACTCACCCCCTGATTCGCTTCTCCCGATGCATATTGCCCCCTTCGAGCAAGACCTATCACTAACACTTCACTATACTAGAAATACGATTTCTAGGCATTTTTCTTCTTAAAACCAAAAGAAAGAACCGATTTACGGATTCTTGCTTGTCACCGACCGGTACAAAATTGTAATGACGCATCAAGGCGATGCATGAGCTCGAGCGGCTAGCCAGGGTCGGCTGAATCACCATGTTTTTAGATAACTTCTTTAAAAATTGTACCGATTGGGAAAAAGTTGTATACTACAAAGTGTAATGAGGGATGGCGGAGATGCGAAGGATAATTACTGCCTACATGAGTATCTCTTTTTATTTTTTTTACATGTAAGGGTAATATGACCTATAGAACATGAAGACTTCCAAAATAATAAATGGCAACAGGAGTAGTAATAGTCATGATTAATAGAAAATATGAAAGCTAAAAATAGATTTATGAGCCGGGTTTTGTAAGACAGACTTTATTGTCATAATTCATAATACATGGTGTAACGAAATTACTATATTTTAGGGCACTTTCAGTTTTAACTTTCTTATTTTACGGACTATTGACATCATTCTTTTTCATAGAATCTAATTTAAATACTCTAAAGCCAGTTCTATAAAAAATTTCGTCGCGAAAAGCCAGGAAATCGGCTTTTACATTTTCCTAGGTTCTTGCGCGATACCGCTAGAACGCCGCGCTACTCGTCGTGAATCGTGCGCGCAAGATCCCTAACTGCCAGCTGTGATGCAATACCCACGACGCGCCGAAGTAACAAAATCACTAGACGCTAGTGAGGTCCAAGTCACGGATAGTCCTAACCAATCAAAAGCAAGACGCTAGCGTTCTGCGTTCAAGGCCATTGAAGGCGCACTGTTAACTTCGGGCATGGCCCTTCACTCGCTTCGCTCGCTGCGGGGCTCAATCATCAAAAACTGACCCAAGGCTAACCCAAACTAACTCAAAATTAAGAAAACAAAACAAATTAATAAAAAGCAAACATAACCTTAAAAAAAGGTAAACAAACATCTGTCGCGACCGACCGCAGTGCAGGAATATCAGGCAAATACTCTGCCTACTACACGAGTAGTGTAGCAGTATCGTTAGAACGTAAAAGCATGGATAATTCCGATATACGCTAGCGTCTTGCTTTTGATTGGTCAGGACTATCCGCGACTTTGCACCTCACTAGACGCGTATACCCTGTTAAACCCGAAGCGAGCCGCACCGGGTTTAATAGGCAGATGCCATCCGGTTCCTCGAAGCAGACAACGCAAATCGACCAGCCGACGAGACCACTTTTTTAGGGACCGCTGCCAAAACTGCCAATGTAAGCCCCCCAGCTAAAACCAGACCCTCGCCTCTTCCTGCAGAGCACCGCTATGATTACCGCTATTAACCGCCATTGCCGCCGCCTGTCTCATCTGCCTTCGCTGCTACTATATAGGTATTAATGTAGGTAACACACTCTCTATTCCACACATATTAAACTCTTTCCGAGGCTGGTGCTAGTCCGTTCCGGTCAGCCCTACTTTCTCTCTATTTCTGAGAGTGGTGCTAGGTTCGTTCCGACAGTCTCATCTGTACTCTCTCTCTCTCTCTCTCTCTCTCTCTCACTTCAAAAATTGGCGCTAGGTCCGTTCCGGTCAATCCATCTTTCTCTATCTCTACTTCCAGAGCTGATGCTAGATCAGTTCCAATCAGCTCTACTACATTCTCTCTTTCCATGATTGGTGCTAGGTCCGTTTCGATCAGTAACGTGTTTACTTTCTCTCCCTCTCTCACGCACACATAACCAACCTACCTCTCTTCCTTACCATGCTTATTGTCACCACGAAGGAGTAAAATCGTAGTAGCGAAGTACGACCGGAAGGCAGTGACGCATTCCCGCCCGCGCATTACGGGATTTGTATTTTATCCGTGCAGGAAGCCTCGTCAGGTCATTTATTATTGTCGAACCGTATCCTTTGTACCACTATCTTCCTATAATACCGTTATCGATCGATCCGTATCGCCATCGATTCATGTTCCCGCAGATCTTTCTCTATCAGGCCGCATGTATCCACAACCGCCAGTAGAAACTATTTTGGACCGATGTTGTACCGTTTAGAAGGCGAGATCCTGGTGATTGGAGTCGCGTAATCAAAGTAAGTTCGTCGTAGCAGTACGGCTCCTTAACGTTTGATACCACGGTCTTAATTGTACTCTAGAGTCATATCTTTCTTGCCATCATTCCACGCATACCATATCCCCCTCCCCCTCCTCTGGTAATTCTTTATTTGAGTTATTCGATACTTTAGGTTAGTGTAAGTTTCATAGGAGTATTACTTTAGTTAGGTTTAGCATCAGTGTCATCAGGGCACTCACTATAATACTCGGATAATTCTTTATTTAATACGCTAGGTTAGCATATATCATCAGGACATTCATTAAACAATGATTTGTGATACAAGTTGGCAATAGAGATGCTGTATTAGGTTTGTTTTTGAAATTGTGTGTTTTCTTTCTGTGTTCCTTCTAGTTTTAAGAAAGTTGGCAACCAGTACTGACATGCGCAATAGACCCCTGGTTGGCCGTTTCTCCACTGTACAAAAGCAAGCGGTGCACTGTGGGCCCTTTACCACAATAACCCAATGGGTGGCGCTCAAGAACCAAAGGATGACGTAACTAATGGTTAAACTTAAGCGTCTGATAGCAATGCAAGCAGCACCGAACCAAAGCGCCCCACAATGGTATCCCAGCAGACAGTGACCCACTTTACTGCTTACTATCAACTCATACATACTACTGGGCGATTGCTCAGAATCTCTATTAACATTAAACAACAATATTTTGATCCCTTGTCTAATGAACTTAAATCGACTTTGTTGATATTAAACTTAAAAGCTCTTCTGGATGGGATGAAACCTGAATCAAAATATTTTTGAATCTTCCTGACCCTGCAAATTGTTGTGATGGCTATGCTATGCTATTAATGATTCTTTTTTTAGCGGAAGATGTTCATCATTTTTAAAGCAAGCTAGGGTAGACTAATTTTTTAGAGGGGGGTGATCAATGCTTACTTTCAAATTACCGACGAATATCTCTCTCCATCCCAGTTTGGTTTTCGACAGTCATGAAACACTGATAATGCCATATTTCATGTCCTAGAGCTATACTTGAAGTTAAATGACGGATGACGGCAGTGGTAGTTTTTTGTGCCAGAGTGTCTGGTTTCTGGGTATCCAGAGAGTTTAAACAGCACTGCAGGAATTCCCAGGGATCTGTTTTAAGGCTTGTATTGTTTTTATCGTATGTAAACAATCTTCCGCTTAGTATTAGAGTCGGTCATCTTTTGCTTATGACACTACAATTGTTTGGCACTATAAGAATCCCTCGATACTTGAAAGTGTTATGAACGATGACCCAATTAGAATTGAGAAAATCTGTAACTGTACTCAACTGTCATTTAATATATCATATAGCAAGAAAGCCACCTAATGAAGTATTTGGTGCAACTGAATAGGGAGATCTGGTCTTATTGAATGGGCATCTCTCTAGACTTGACGATCTCAGACTTTTTTGTATGGGGTTACGCCAAAGAGAGGTGGGATGAGCCAACTCCGGATAACCTTCAGGAACTTAAACTCAATTATCGTAACGTGATTAACGCAATACCACAGAATATGTTACAACACACATTTTGTCACCTCTTTCGATTTCATATATGTGCTGAACAAAATTGACAATATATTACTACTTAGGTTTTGGATCACCTGACCAATCGAATTTACAACCAACCGTGCCATATATGAATAAACCATAAAATGTGGCCATCATTTGATTCCAGCTACTTCAAAACTCGAAGAAAATGCAGATGCCCAAAATCATTTCCTCCAAAAGTGAAAGTAAGTTTTAAAATTCTACATATCGTATACCGTATAGTATACAGTAAAAGAAGATTTATCAGTGAAAAGTAGACAAATTGGAATACAGGGAAAGTTAATGGTTTCCATAGTAACTTAATAGATGAACTAACTGCATGAACACTGATGCCATTGAAGACATGCCTTTAGCAATATCATTCGTGATAACACTTCTTTCGTTAATCAGGATGAAAACACAAAATATATTTCAATTTCATATAACGTCCAGTATACTAGAGGAGTCCAATATATTTTTAAAAATGAAGGATTAAAATTAATATGCCAAACTCAGTTAAGTTTCATTAAGAAATTATAAGATGGTCCAAAGGGCACAATAAACTCATTGGGAAAAAGTGGTTTATATAAAGTTGAATGCATGGACTGTAACCAAAAATATGTTCGGCAAACTAGAAGATCCATAAAGAACACATAGCTCTTTTAAGAAATGGCAGAACAGAAAAATCGATTGTTCACGTGCATGCTTTTGAAAATAACATCATAGAATAGCAATTAAATATTTAATTATTAATTCTTAGCGTATCTGACAAAATATTATTAGAGTTAGGTAGATTATAAGTGTAGTTTTAATTATCTCCTGAAGTTGGTTAGCGAAACATGCATCGAGTGCTAAAATTATTTTTCGGTCTTGTGGACAAAATTGTGTAGTGCATTTTGCCGAAGCTTCCAAGCTCTAATTTAGTACAGTTCCCTACTTAAAAAATTTAATATACATTTTCAGATATTTTTAATATTCTTGCAATTTATTACTTTCAAATAAAAAACCAGGAAATTTTCAAAATTAAATGATTATAATATAGATCCAAATTCAATTTGCTGTCTAGAAACTATAGTCATTTCTATGACTGCACTTTGAGAGACGGTGTAAATTTTCATAACATGGTAAGGGAAAAAACTCCGAACAACGAAATTGCGCCCCCGAGGAGACTCTAGTATTATTACGATTGTATCAAATAAATAAAAAAAGATATATATATATAAAAAGCGTTCATATTTATAGCAATATTATTATATAAAACCCGGTATATTTGCTTAATGTTATCTGAGTATTACCAGTCTCACTACAGCTAACTCAAATCTTATTAGACTATGACAACTTAATTGAAAGATATGGACAATGAATATTTACTGCTGAACGTCAGATTACAAATTTCCTGATCTCGACCTATGAAATCATTCCCGAGTCTATAAAGTTGGGCCATCTACTTGAGCTAGCCTCTTTCCTAACCCGTTATAATTTCATCTAAAGTACAACATTCGATAATTTTAGTGCCATTTTTTATATTAAAATATTCAATGATTATTTAAAACTAATTATCCAAAATAAATATAACTATGTGACAGGAATGTTTTGTTAATTAATATGCATTGTCTTTGAAGTGCTTTAAAGCAAATTATAATTCGTAATGTATTAATTAAATTTTAGTAAATTTTCAGTGGCCTAATTTAAAATAAATGCATATGCATTCTGAGCAAAAAGGTAGTTCAGTTACTATAAGGCTATAAAGCAATACTGAAATAGAACAACATTTTCTTCTAAGTAAGATTTTGTATGTTCATACAAAAATAAATGTTTTTAAAGGTCATGTTTTTTTCTATACAATTTCATTAATGTAGAAATCACGGATTTTACATTAACTGTCGGAAGCCTTTAATCTGTTACGTTAGTACTGTTAATTTTAGTTTAACTGTTAGTGAAATTTCAAAGACAACAGGTATTGGTGATTATCATAAAATATAAAGCAATTTATGCAGTTTTTAGGAATTTACTCTATTTGCAAATATATATGGGTCTAAATGCACTTCGACTGGCATGTATCTTTCATCACAAAACTTTGTTCAGAATCATATAAAAACCTTCAGCTTTATTTAAAAGCCAAGTCCTCATAGCACCTCAAGAGTCTTATTTAGGACTTAATTAACTACAGCTTGCATTGCACCTTCAAATAACACAATTAATAACTACTCTGTCAAATAAAAAATAAACTCATCATGAGGATGTTTTTCTAAATTTAATTTATTATATTATTATGTAAGTATGTATGCTTTTCTGAATAACTCAAAATTTACTAAACATAACTAAATAAAATTAAAGCAAATGCTGCTGAATATACCTACTGTGGATTTTGTTCAGCACATATATGAAATCGAAAGGGAAGCTGATAAAATGTGTGTTGTAACATATTCTGTGGTATTTCGGTAATCATGTTAGGATAATTGCGTTTAAGATCTTGACGGTTATCCGAAGTTGGCTCATCACCTCTATCTTTGGCGTAACCCCACACAAAGAAGTCTGAGACCGTCAAATCTAGAGAGTAAGATGTCCATTCAATAGAACCAGGTCTCCCTATTGATTTTGCTCCAAATACTTCATTAAGTAGCTCTCTTGCTATATGATATATTAAATGACAGTTGATTACAGTTACACCTTTTCTCAATTCTAATTAGGTCATCGTTCATAACCGGATTTTAATGCTCTGTTATTATTTTTGTCAATTTATAGGGTGAAATTTCTATTTATGTACGGTAAAGGGGAGATCATATAGTCCCATGAAACGGAACGTTCAGTATGACTGTTTTCTGTTCTGTATGACTATTTTCCTGTGGATAGAGCAATTTAGATTTGGGTAAGTTTATTTAATAACGAGCAGCAATGCTGTAATTGTTTAACCCCAAATAAGCGTCATAAAAGTAAACACAGACTTCCAGTCAACATTACTTACGGAAAAGAACCACGAAATTATTCATACAGAAAATACCTCAAAGTAATTAAGATAAAGCCGATATAATTAATTTTTTGTAGGGGCACTTTGTGATTAAGCGTCAAAATGGTAATGACTTGATGTCATCAGATTATTGGTTCAGATTAAAGTAATAAAAACATGATAAGATGATAATTAAAAGTATAAACAAACGAAACATTAACAAATGAAGAAGAATGAAGCTTGAGCAAAAATTGGAATTCATTTATGTAGGTCAGTAAAAAGAGTTTTCGTATCAAAGAATGGAGAGAAAGAAAATTAATTTGAAAAAATAAATGAAAGACCTCGCTGCTCATTCTTAAGTGAAGCCGAGAGGCACGTAAATTGAGACCAAAACAAAAACAGACATCCGTAATACTACCGAACGAGTTAGCCCAGAAACACTTAGAAAGAAACAAATTGCAGCAGCGTCTCGCCACAAATAAATTTGAATAATGCTGTTAAAATGAATAATCAAGATGTACCTATTTGTAAAAATAGGTACCTGAACACTGTATCTCCTGGGGAATGATCGATTTAAAAATTGGCTCTGTCGAATCTGTGTCACAATAGAACCCATGAGTTGAATCCGGATCGTGTTGGTTCGGCTCTTATGAACTACGTTATTAATTGTTGTCTATACTATTTAGGAATCATTTCATCAATAGGTTGGTGGTTCCCATTTTTCGAAAACGTTGTCTTAACATATTTAACCATGCTCTAATTTTGCTAATAAGCTAGGCTAATGCCAACAAAATGCGAAGACATTACAGCTGAATTAACTTCTCAAGTTTTCTGCAAATTTACCTCATATTTTCATAATCGCCAATATGCCAACAGAAAGCTAGCCACTTTTTTTTAGCAATTGATACAAGTGGTATTTTATTTGTACACGTGAGTGGATCCAAATGAGGACCTCCGCTGCGGACCCTTGGTCTATTGTGGCTCACATCTGTGGTTACCACTAGGCCAGAGGCTTTATTCTTTTCTTGAACTCGAATAACTTTCTGGGGTGTATAATTTTCAAATCTGCAAGTGTAATTTGAGAATTTTCAAACACTGTTTGTCTGGATTTCTCCATTGCTGGACAGTGGCATAAAACATGCTCGACTGTTGCTTCATCCTCCACGAACACGCGGCATCCTGTCTTGTTCATATGGTTTCTTAGCCGACAATGACTAATGTACATGTCAACTACAGCCTGAATCTGCTGTCGGACAAGTTGAATAAGTTGTTTAGTTCTCACTCCTGATGGCAGACTCAGTGCCATCTTTGAATGAGTTAGGCTCGGTAATTCTCTTCATTTGTCTACAAACTGTTGTTGTGTACAGTGGGAGAGGGCTTCTTAGCTGTGTTGTAAGCTATTCGCAGCTCTATCGTTGCCTTAATATCCTGTATGTCCAGGTATCCAGATCAATGTAAGTTTATTTTCTCTACCTAGTTTGGTGAGTAGTTCCTGCTAGTTCCATACTGCCTTGGATGAACAACGGCTAAAGTCAAGAGCTTTTAAAACCACTTCACTGTCCGAGAATATTTTGATTGACTTGCTTTTCCAGTTTCTATCGATGAGCCACTGTGCAGTCATACAAATGGCTCTAACTTCAGTCTGAAAAATGGTTGCATGTTTGCCTAAGCTCAACCTTGCCATTTTTTTTCTTGCAGCGGCGCCTGCACCATCATTCGTCTTGGAGCCATCAGTGAACCAACTATTCTCTGTTGTTCTCAGATGTTCCGAGTCTTTTGCCCATTCGTTCCTCTCTGGTAGAAGGACGTCATAGGCATGGTAATAGTTAGCTTTGGTAGGTATAACATCTGATGGTAGACCCAACACACTGTCCCGCTCATTACCGTTTTCCAGCCTGTTGGGCACCATGATAATCGCCTGCGGATTGTTGATCACCGCCTGTGTCAGTCTATACGTAGTCCATCTGGCCTCCCTCTCCAGTACTATTTAGATAGGTGGCAGAACTAATTGCCAGACACGCTTGTCGTTGTAAGGTGGATAATTTAGTTCTCGCGGAGCTCTGTAAGCTCTTAGAGTACCAAGCTACTGCTCCATATGTTATCATTAGTCTTACGACCGCAATTTATAGCCAGTGCATTTGTTTGGGTTGTATGCCTCATGATTTGTCACAAATGCGTCTGCAGGTTCATAGTGACAGTTTCGCTTTGCGGCAATTTTGTCCAGGTGCGCATTCCAGTTAAGTGTTTTATCTAGGGTAATTCCCAGATACTGTACTATATTCGCAAATGGGATAGTTTTTTCTTTGAGTGAAGGGGGTATTAGGTTTTCCAGGCTTTTCTTCCTTGTGAACGGTACTTTAACTATTTTGTGCGGGTTCACAGAGAGTTATGCCCTCTTACACTAGTCATAGACCATGGTTAGCACTTCTTGTAGATCCTCTGAGATAGTTCTTTGCGAGTTGCTGTATTATAAGTATTACTAGATAATCCGCGTATGCCTGCACCTCCATATCTCACAGCGAGAGGAACGCTAGCAGACCATCCATCAGGAGAGACTACACTCCACCATGCGGAAATCCCCTAACAACCTTAAATATGTAGCCCTCCTCCTGTAGGATTGTTGAGGCTACTCTGCAATTTAACATTCTCCCGATCCATTTCCTTATCTGTGGTTCAACCCCTCTTTTAGCTAATGCTATGTATATAGAGTTTGGTAATGCATTACTGAATGCTCGTTCAATGTCTAAGAACACACCCACCGCGATACACCTATACTAACCTCTAAGGCTTGTGTTATGTTCCCGACAAGGTTGTTTAGTGCTAGTTCTGTAGATTTGCCGTGGATATTGGCCGAGTGCACCCGTTCTAATGTGCAAGTTCAGTATCTTTTTCATACATTTCAATAGAAAGGAGGTTAGACTTATTGTTCTCCAGGAGTTAGGCGTTGATTCCCTACGTCCCATCTTCGAGATGTACACCACTTTGATTTTAGTCCAGCTGCAAGTGGTAAGTTCTGTTGTCTTCTCCATTGGATTATGGAACTGCATCTTCTTGAGTGGTTTTCTATAGAGTATAGTTTCCTTCTGTAAAAAAACTCAGTACTGAGTTAATTTTGTGACATTAGCTAAGCTTGCAAAAATATGTTAAAACAACGTTTTCGAAAAATGAGAACCATCAGGCTATTGATAAAATCACTATTAATATTATAGACAACAATCATCAAAGTAGTTCATAAGAGCCAAACCAATACGGATCAACTCATGGGCTCTATTGTGACAAATAATCGAGACATCCAATTTCCAAATCTATCATTCTCCAAGGGATACTGGTGCTCAGGTTCACACTTTAACAGTATTGTTCAAATTTCCACCTTGGTGAGACATTGCTGCAATTTCTCTCTTTCTAGGTGTTTTTGGGTTAGTTCGTTGGTCAGTTTTAGGGATGTCTATTTTTTTTTTGGTTTCGATTTAAGTGTGCCAAATTTTTTCTATCTGTTCCAGTTAAGAATGAGCAGCGCAGTTTTTCATTTACTTTTCCAAATACATTTCCATTCTTTGATATGAAATCTCTTTTTACTGAATCATTGGCTTAAAGAATCCCAATTTTTGATCAACCGTCATTCGTAATTTGTTAATTTCTCATTTGTTTACACCTTTAATTATCATCTTATCATGTTGGTTATTACTTGAATTAAATACCGGCATCCTCTTTTGATTAAATTAAGTCATTACTAGTTTGACGCTTAATCACAAAGTGTTCCGAGAAATAACTAATTTTATCCGCTTTATTTCAATTACTTTGAGGTATTTTCGGTATAAATAATTTCGTGGCTCTTTTCAGTAAGCAATGTTGACTGGAAGTCTGTGTTTACTTCTATATTGACATCACGATTATTTCGGGTTAATTCAGTTACGGAATTACAGCTCGCAATTAAATTAGGTTTATCCAAATCTAAATTGTTCTATCCGCAGGAAAACAGCAAATTGAGACGTCGAAAGTCGTTTACGACTAAAAGAGAGGGTAAATTTTAAAAATTCTACAAGTATTAAAAGAAATAAGTCAGGGTTTATAACGAGCTGATAGAAACATAACTAGGGAATACACAAATATAAGGAGTACGTACCGAATATCTCAAAATTTTGGTACAAATTGCTTTATTAAAAATCTCGGTGAAAATATTTGTATTTAAATGTTTGTTAGAGACTATAATTAACAATATAATAAGCAATCAAATTAGCGACTCAAATTTAAAGAAGAGTTTCGTGCTCTTCAACAAGGCGCAATTTTCTGCGGGCATCTGGTATAACGTTTTGATCCACTGAATTTTGTGTAAAATATTTATAAACAATTTAAGCAAACAGGAAGTTTAAACCGTTGTACTTAATATATTAAAAATATGTGTTTTTTTAATTTCTACGTGGTGCCAACAATAGAAAAATTACCAGTCGCAAGATCGAAAAGGCCTCGGGCACTGTTGAATCATATGTTTAGGAGAAAGCTGCAAATTTGGTAATACAAATCAAAGAGCAAATACTTTAGTCTACTCTAAACTACTGACCAACGTCAGGGAGAATTTTAAATTCTTAAGTCGATGGGATACAACTTTAGAACTGTCACTGGACGCAAGTATTGTAACAATAAAGTTGAAAAACTAAATTATGTATATTTTGATATTCTGTCATTTTTAAATATTGTTTCAATTTATTCTTTATATTTTCCAAATTAAAATAAAAAACACCAGTGAAGCAATGAGGAACCAGAAAAAGAAAAAGCGGAATTGAGAAATGAAACAGTCATGTTGAAAGCGGCCATCGAGGACTTGAAAGCACAAATTAATCAGGATAGAGATAGCAGGAAGCAAGCAAGTAGTGATTGGCCTAGACTAGGAAGTGGGAGAAAACCTAGCGGAGACAGGGAAGAAGAGGGCCCAAGACAAGAGCAGGCGGAAGATCAAATGAAGACATAGGATGTGCAGTCTTATGCGGACAAAGCAAGGCAGGTGCCCCCGGTTACCCTACAGGGCTGAAGTGGATTGATAAGCTTTAGGGACACCCTTATGGATAACAACATCAGTTTTAACCGTGCTAAACTAGTGGGAGATAATACGAAAGTTTCTGTTAACGATGCGGAGGCGCATAGAAATATAACTAAATTTTTAACGGCCAATAATAAATCCTTCTACACGTTCAAGTTGGACGAGGAAAAGAAGTTGAGCGCCGTGCTGTACGGACTGGACAGAGAATCATCAACAGATATACTAAGACTAGAGCTTCAAGAGCTGGGTTTTGATGGCGTTGAAGTTGCATAAATGTTTGCTATGAGAAAAATAGGCTAATCGACATGACTGTCAAGATGACTCAAAAAGGAAGCCCGGAGGACCAATACAATGCTTCAGGTGCTAGAGGTACGGTTACGGGTAAAGCAGCTGCTCTATGCCCGAATTTTGTGTGAAATGCGCAGGTGTATATAAAAAATATGAGGACTGCAGCAACATCAAATAAGGAACCAAGCAGGATAACTTCGAAATCTCTGCAGAAGCAGGACCAAAAAGAAACAAATGCGGTCCTGGCAACAAAAATGAATAAAATCAACGACTTCTTGAAAAACTTAGAGTGCAATAGAAAAACTATATGGATAAAGCCTACTGAGGCATGGAATATTAAAGGACTGAAAAAAAGGAACATTTAAGTTAAGTTACTCCTTGCATATAATGTGTAGTTGTGTTAGTAGTGTAAATAGATGCAAATATATGTAGCTGAAAAGTACCCTTGCAGCAGGGCCAACTGCACATGTATCAGCTGTTAATACAATAACTAATGACACGCATAGAGTGATTGCGTGACACAGAGCAAATAGTAAATAGAATTAAGAAGTCATATTAAAGAAAAGATGACAATCAGCAACTGCAATGTGCTCAATGGCAATGAATGTGCGGCGCAAGCACAAACGCTGTAGCTCGGTTGAACATTAATTTAGACAACGCCCGTAAATCTATAGTAGCCGGGCAGCTATGATAGGCCCTGCGATGGTGAGATTTTAGTGGGTATGTCTTCGGAAGAGTCCCACACTCCCCTCGGCCTAAGAGGGGGTGTGTAATTTGCATTTCCTCACCTCTGTCTCTTCTTAATGAATATATGCATTCACTGCATTCAAGAAATCATTGTGTTGGTCGCAGTGGAAGAAATCATTAGGAATATATCGGCTAGTGGCAATATTTTTTTCTATTAAGAACGAAATTCCAGCATGTTCCAGTATGTAACGAAGCCAAATACAGTAAGAATTGCAAAATTACTATAAATTGTCAAACAAATTAGTAGGTCATCTTTAAAAGATATTTCTAGTCTAACCAAAGCTTTAAAAACTATGTTATAGGTTGACGTTTGATTATAGTGATCAAATCAGTGAGTAATCTAATGAACAAAAAAACTAATTTACAGAGTGTTAAATTAGAGATAACATTTTAAGTATATTAGTGACCTGCTGATCGAAGCCAGTGATCTGTTTGCAGTTTTGCAGATGTCAGTGTTCTTGTCTCCCAGTTTGGATCTGGGAAGCCTTCGCCAGCGACTGGGACTTGTCACTGTAGACAGGAGCGGATTACAACAATTGGTCGGGATCTAGAGATCGTTCGAGCTTGGGGTGATGGGTGCTGGCCCAGTAATCACCTTTATAACTACATGTCACAAAAAGGAGGGGTCTTTACGTTTAGTTATTCACTAGCTTTTATTAGAAATTAAAATAATATAGCATCAGAATCGTCTGCACAATTTTGGATTTGTTTTATCTGCTCCGCAACATTTTGTACAACATCTCGACTGTTGGCTTGATATGTGAGGACATTTTCACCCATGCTTGAATATTTTAAATCAAATGAAATACTCTTTAATGTGAATATATTTAATTGAATATACATACAGGTTTTGTACATGTCGAAAGAAAAGTTAGTACAAGACAAAGCATAGACCAATATTATAAAACAAAGCATTGTCTGAACACCATGAGATAATGGTCTTTGGATTAAAATAATTTAGACCAAACTAGCACACTAATATGTATTAAATAATTTTACAGCCATCAACTCCGGCCTAGTTTGACACTTTCCCAGTCTGAAGTAAGCAGTCACCAAATCATTCTTGTGCCCCGTATCATAATTATGAAAATCCCCATGAGTTTTAAATATATGTTCATTCTGTTTTACATAGAGCAGATTTTGCAAGATATATTCTGAGGGAAAAGTGTGGATGCCCGTAGCAAAAAAGCAGCTCTGCAGTCCTCTCGGTAACCAAGGCCAGCCATGATCCTCAGTGCTCTTCTCTGTAGCCCAAACACCCTGGCAGCATGTGTTGAGCCCCCCCATGTCATTATGCTATATATCATACTACTGTGGAATAGGGCATAGTATGCTACTTTTAGTGTCTCAGGTGAAACACACCCCACCAGATTTCACAGCACAAACACACTACTCCTCAGTTTCTTGCATACAGTATCAACATGATTAGCCCTGTATCTATGTGTATCCCTAAGAATTTTGCATGTGTTACTTGATTGTTATTAGTGTTTCTAAGGGATAAAAGCACACTTTGTGTTTTATCTGCATTCAATAAAAGTCGTTAAGTTAGACAGAAACCACTCCTCGACCGTGAGCCTTGCCTCCATCAGTTTCTCTTCTGCTTCTCCTTGGGATTCCCCAGCAACTGTGAGTGTGGTGTCATCCGCAAAAAGTATAAATCTGGAATTTTTTCTGCATTGTGGTAAGTCATTTATAAAGATTAAGAAAAAAATCCCTCATATTTATGAAACTCATTTCTTTAAAAACAAAGTTCTCAGTATGATTATTAAGATTACTTAGGTACTGGATGGGGTCAGTATTGACCCTGTTGCATACTCCCAATTAGCTTTTAAGATATATTTAAGAAAAATGTATTAAATTCCTCTAGAGATATTTCTGTATCCGCAACATCTCTCCCCTTGCATCCCCTCTTCTTCTTTATTATACCCCACATGCATTTTACTGGATTAGCTGCGGAAACTATGGCCCTATCATAAGCAAATCTCTTCGCCTCCACAATAGCATGTTTATATCCCATTTTATAACTTTTGTATGCTTTCAAATCATTGACTCTATTATACTGCTTGCACACATCATTCAAAAGGCCCAAAAACTCCCTCATGCCTCCACCATTAAACCAGCTCACCTTGTTTGGTTGATCAGTTCTAGTCACAACAGTTTTCTCCGGAAAGGACTGCAAATATGCTCTCTCCAATAGGTTCATGAAAATTTGTACTTTTTCATCAACATTAGTGTTTACATCCGCTATAAAGTCCCAAGAAAGATTTTCTATTAAACAGTAAAATGTATGCAATCCATGATGTGTAATCGACCTGATGCATTTTTTTCTATACAAACTTTTTTATTTTCCATACTAAAACTCAGAATTCGGCCTAGGTGGTCTGAGATATTAAAATTTATTATTTTTGTCGTGAAATAATTGCTATGAAAATTTACGAAAACATTATCGAGTCAGGCTTCCCCACGTGTTGCTTCAAAAAACATCTGTTGAAAACCATAAGTGACCATTAGGTCATCAAGGGCTGCTGACTCACTTTACCCTGAGTTGAACAACACATTGAAGTCAACCGCCAGGAAAATGCGTTTGGCCTGACCTATGTGACCTATGACATCCTCGATTGCAGACAGGAAAGTGCTAAAGCTGCTTCCAGGCGTCCTATAAATACAGACTAAAAACACATTTTTTACAGACGCGACACAAAGCTCCACACATTTTTCAACATTAAAAGAGTGAAAATCCAATGAAACAAAATCTAAGTGTTATTTAACCAATATTACAGTACCTCCACCATGACATCGTTCGCATGAGAATCCTGCAACTTTGTAATTGGACAGGTTGAAGGCATCCATCCTCAAGGGCTGCTTCTAATTTCTAATTCATGCATTTTATTTCTTATAGATCGCACATTATAGTGAAGAAGGCGTACCATACTTATTTGCTGCTCCCGGGATGTGGCTCCCTAGAATTTGTCTCGGCTGAGACCTTAACTTCCTCAAGTTTAAAAACTGGTTAATGTTTACACCTATTGGCCACAGTACAGGGTCCATGGCAGTTACCCTACATTGTATAGGAACTCCCATTTTGAAGGAACTGTATTTCATATCCTGCTTAGTTTTCAGCTTTTCACATACACACTCAGGAATACCAATTTTATTAACATAAGATTCAATTTGGACAGGTTCGGTAGTGGTTACCAGACCAGAGACAAAGAGCCAGGAGTAGCTTTCAGCTCCTGTACATTTTCTTTGTTCCCTATGATAGGGGCAGGTCTCAGACTTACATCGTGGATTCGCCCCCTTTTTTTCGTTTCAACCAATTTCCAACCATCTTTTTCCTTGCTGGGCACATCTTCCAGGTTTTCATGTTTGGTTGCAACCGGCTTACATTCTTCGTGCGGCAGTATTATATATTTATTTTGCTGATTTTTGGACCTATTCATCATGTAAATATTATTTTATATGTAAATTTGTTTATATAATATTATTGTGACCTCATTTAATCTATATAGCACCTATTTATTCGGAGATGTATTGCAATATACATACATATCTAAACATAAATAATTGTAAAAAAACTTGAAGATATGGGCCCAGACAAAAATGTAACAATTTAATTATTATTAAAATTTCGAAACGTCTGCTTCCGGCATCATTCACAGACTATCGGGGGATGTCAAATGCTAATCGTCCGGGAATTTAAAAATAAAAATTAAATTCGTAATCCCAGCTGTCTGTTATCTCCACCTACAATCCCTCTCATCAAAGGAGGACGCTGAGCGTAAATCAGTTAAACTGGCTATAAGAAAATTTCTCTAATAGGTTTCGGATAGAATAAATTGCTTTAATTTTATAATAAAACAACCTTCATTAATCTTCATTATTGTTTTGCCATATAAACCTTTACAAGAATTTCGTTAAAACAAAGCACGTTTCGGTTGCCCGGCTGCTAAAAGAATCGGAACGAATATTTCCTTTCTCTCTATAGTTAATTTCAGAAATTGTATCTGTCGTCAGATAATCCCATAAACATACGGTTTTCTTTCTTTTTGTTATGATGCGCAGACGTATTCGTTGCCTGATGCACGAGTGACACTGATATTGCTGCGGGAAAATTTCATTAACGCTGGTTCTAGATTGATGCTGGAATAATTACTGAAAAATGTGCGAAGCGCGTATAAAGATAATTTAACTAATTACTTGATCCTCTTCTGCAGGATTTAAGTAATCATGATGAACGACACGGTAATGGGAAAGATATTTTGAATTGCTTATTGGAATTACTGCTAGATTAGGAAAGAAGCTCATTAAAACGGTTTTGATATTGATATCGGAGTAATTAGCGAAACATATCAGAAGCCCTCGGTGTATATAGAAATTTTGGGTATTAGTGCTATATAAAACTTTTCTAGTGCATGTATATTTAAAATCTTCATTAGATTAGTTGTTAGATTACTTGACAAATATAAACTTTTAATTCGCCTTATAGTTGCTAAACCGCATACACAAGCTGAAGTTTTTATTGCGCCGGGGTTAAATTGGATACCGAGAAAAAATTCTTATGATAAATGAGGCGAAGTAATTAAGGAAAATGTATAATTTTACCCTTGAATTAACCGTGAAATAAAGCATATATGAATAATTAATATATCAATTCAATTCTCCTGACTACTCTATTCGTATGTATAATGTAAAGGTCGATATTCCCTTAATTTTCAGGGTTGGCTTTCATTTTGCTAACTCGGTTATGAAAATGAAATATGGTTATGATTATTAAAAAAAAGTGCCAGTAATATGTAAAATGTCAATTATTAAATATAGTTGTATCTTAAGAGTTTTGATTTTACTATGTTTAGTTTAGATTAGCAAGTCTTAAAGCGACTCTGACACATATGTTATATTCGAAAAGTATGCCTTTTTAGTTTAAATATTGCACTTTAGTTTGCCTGTCTGTAAAACAGTACTGCGCCCTGCAGCATGCCTGCATTAATGGTAAATGTGCCTGAGATGTGTACATCAACTGCAGCGTGCAGAGATCAGTTGGCATGCCAACTGCACAGAGACGCTGGCAGTCTGAAGGACGGCACATTGTTGAACAATCCGCAATGCATTCGAACTATCCGTCGTAATCTCACGAGATTCCCCGTAGTTCTCAATCACTCCATACAAGAGTGACATGGGCCCATATATAGAGAGCTCCTTGATCTGTCCTATTGTTACATATTAATCGAAGAATAATAAATGCTTTTGAAAGGTGGGCCTACAGAAGAATGCTGCGAATATCGTACACAGAACACCGTACTAACGTGACCATTCTTAAGAAACTAAAAATCACCACAATGCTATCAACCAGGATAAACCAATTATACCTACGGTATTTTGGGCACAATTCAAGAAGAACGAATGGGCTGGAAAAATCAATGGTAAACGACCAAGAGGGGGGCTGACGGGCTGGGCGGATCAAACCAAAGAAATCATTGGTCACGGTCTGCAGGAAGCTTCTCTTGCAGCTCAAGATAGAGAAGGATGGAGAACTACGATCCGAGCAATTGAGACATGATGTCACCGTACTGTCTCGAGAGTAAAAGGACAAGAGCGAGAGGCCAATATATCTCCTGTCGATCTCCCTTTGCGCAAGCCATATTGGTTAATTAATCTAGATAAGTTTTCTGGAATAACTAACGATGGTAATATTTGTACTCAGTCTAAAGAAGGTTTAGTAAACAATATGTTTAATATATGTCACGTTAATGTGCAGAGTTTGTTAAATAAATTAGATGTCATTGATGTTTTTGTGGATGATGAAGATATTGATATAATTTGCTTTACAGACCATTGGTTGACTGGAGTTAATCTAAATGATGTACATTTTTAAAATTTTTCTGTTATTCACTATTTTTCTAGGATTACCCATCAACATGGTGGTTCTGCAATATTTGTTAAGAATGACTTGTTGAAACTTTCAAGGCCTATTCAAAAAGTAGCTGACTTATCAGTTGAGTGTTGTGTGGAGATGTGTGGTGTGATTCTACCTGAAAAATGTTCTACATTATGTGTATATAGGCCACCTAGTGGCGATTTTGATTTATTTTTTGATTGTTTGTCCAGAGCTGTTGGGGTCTTACTGCTCTGCTCTAAGAACGTTGTTGTTGTATGTGGCGACTTAAATATTGATTTTTCCAAGGATTCTATTAATAAGTCTGTACTGTGCGATGTCTATAATTCTTTCAATTTAAAATTAACTACTTTTTTGCCTACAAGAATATCTACAAATAAAATTGGTAGTGAGAGTTCCAGTATTATTGATTACGTTTGCACTGATTTGCCTGATGAAATGTATGAATGTTCAGTTATGAATCCGCATTTGGGAGATCATCTCTGTCATATTTTAAGGGTCTCTCTGGCACAAGAGTGCACTCCTGTGATCAGGCAGTTGTTGAATTTAAAAGAAGTTTTATTGACAATAATTTGTCAACTTTGAATACTCAGTATAACAGTTCTAATCATTGTTGACTGGTCGTTTTTGTATGGTATTACTGATGTTGAATCTGCATGGAATGTATTTATTGAGACAATGAGATATTATTCAGACTGTTACTGTCCGTTAAAAAGATGTGATTTTAATCAAAATATCAAAAAAAATAAATAATGTGTGGTATGGTCTTGAACTTAAAAATCAAAAAGAAATTCTAAGCAACCTTTATTTTTTGCATAAAAGTACTAACTGTATTAACGTCAGAAATCTTTATCTTGAAGAGAAAAAGAGTTATAGAAATAATATAAGAAAAGAAAAGAAAATATTTTTACGAACAAAATTAATACTGCCCAGAATAAGGAAATTTGGAAGCATGTTAATTCAAGATTAAAGCGCAAAGCGAAGGAAAAAACAGATATCACCATTGATATAAACGGCGTGTTATGTGATGAGCCCTTTAAGGTTGCTGATCAGTTTGTTGATTATTTTTGTACTATCTCTAATATAAAATTAATAGAAGCTTATGGCCAGAATATGTCTTTGCCTTGTACTACGATGGTATGTATCCCCCATTCATTTTTTGTTAATAAAGTTGAGAAGAGCTCGGTAACAGAGATAACTAAGTCGTTAAAAAATAAAAGTACTTCAGATTTGGATAGTGTAAATGCTCGTTTATTAAAAGCAATTAACTATAGTATCGCAACACCTCTGGCCTATTTGATAAATATGTCCTTTTCACATGGTATTTTCCCAATGTCCTGAAAAAAGCAGCTGTTACACCAATATATAAAAAAGCCGATCGCACTAATATTGAAAATTACAGACAAATTTCAATACTAAGCACTCTCTCAAAAATTTTTGAAAAGATTATTTATGATCGCATTTTGAAATTTTTGGATGAAAATTATATTATTACAGATTGTCAGCATGGGTTTCGCAGAAATCGATCAATCGAAACGGCCTCCTACGATTGGTTGAATTTTGTCTGTTCGGAACTGGATCAAGGCAAGTACGTTATGTGTTTAATGTTTGATCTAACTAAGGCGTTTGATACGGTGAGTGGGGAAAATTTATCAAGGAAGCTTTTTAGCATGGGTATAAGGGGGACTGCTTTAAATCTTATTGATTATTACATGTCATGCAGGAAAATGTTGGTTAGGTACAAAGATCGTGAGTCGGATTTAAGAGATGTTACTTTAGGGGTGCCCCAAGGATCGGTACTGGGTCCCCTCCTCTTTATGTTATATGTTAATGAATTGCCTAATGTGATATCAGAGGGTAGGGTCGCCATGTTTGCTGATGACACTACTGTATCTGCTAAAACCTCGAATGAACTGGTATGTATGACTGAACGGGTGTGTGAAGAGTTGAGTATTTGGTGTCAGCGTAATCAGCTAATTTTGAATTGTAAAAAGACAGAATATATAAATTTTCATATTAGAAAACCACTACCTCAAATTATTAAAAGTAAAAATATCATAAAAGTGACGAATTGTGCTAAATTTCTGGGAACATGGTTGGATGAGAATTTGACATTTGAGAGCCAAGTCGAACATGTGTGTCGAAAATTAAACTCAACCCTTTTTGCAATTCATAAGATGAAGAGTAGCCTTGATTTGTGTGGCCTTATGAGCATGTACTACTCTTTGGTCTATAGTCACATATCAAACAATATTGTATCATGGGGAAGAAGTTGCTTTGCATGTAGAGTTTTAGTTGGTCAAAAGAGAATATTGAAATTGATTTTTAATTTAAAACCCCCCATGTCTTGTAAACCATTTTTTCATATTCTTACTTTCCTTCCAATTTGTATATTTAATGTGTTGTTCATGTCAAGCAGAATTACAGCAAATTCGTTGTCCTGGGCCGTAATCACGGCTATAGCACTAGAAACGGTAATATTATTTGTATCCCCACCCACAAAACTACCATATTCAAACGTTCACCTATTTATAATTTTATAATATTATATAATAAATGTTCTGACAATCTAAAAGCCATTGAAAATTGTGCTAAATTTAAGTATAAAGTTAAAAAATTTTTGGAGGAATTGGCTTTCTACTCCTTAAATGAGTATTTAAATCACTAATATAATCCTCTTAACTCTTTTTTAGTGTATCCAGTTAAAAATGTTTTCTTTGTTCTCATTTTAATAATTGTATAGGTACTTAATAAATATTGTTCGTGTTTAGCGGTTTTGAAGAGTATTGTTTATTTGACCGTACTATACTGTTGTGATATTTTATAATTTTGTATTATTTTTGTTTTTTAAAATTTTTGTCTTATTATATTCATGTATTCTTGTGTTGATATGTATAGGGTGTCCCACTCTATATATAAAAAAGAAGTCATGCATTCGAAATATACTAATATTTTAAATTTAAATTTTATTTTAGTTGTAAGTATAACCAAATAATGAAACCAATGCTGTAAACAGTTTTAAAGGTTAATAATAAAATTTCATTTAATTTCATTTCATTTCAATCTGTTGGTCTCAAGGTACTTGAGTAGTAGTGCGGTAGTTTGAGGGCGTAGTTTTCTTGCCTTTTTTGGAACTGGTAGCACTCGAGCCACTTTCCAAGAATGTGGGTAAATCCCTCTTCGGCAAGACAGAGAAAAAAATCTAGAAAAAATGGGTATTAGTTCGTTGGCGCAGTTCTTTAACACGATCACAGGCATTACGTCCTGTCCTGATGTCTTTTGCGTATCTAGTTCCTTGGGGATTTTACGAATATAATTGTGATGAAACTTAATTTCTGCCTTGGCAGTGTTGATATGTTCGATATGGTGGAGAAGCCTTGCCTTGGAGACGTTTAAGGTAAAGTGCGATGAAAATATTTGGGCGTGCATGTTTGCTTTTGTCCTTGGCTGCAGTCTCCGTGATGCCGCGTTCGTCTGCTAAAGGTGGGAGAGAAGTTTTTGTAAAGTCATTACGTACTGCCTTTGCTACCGACCAGAGATCCCTGGATCCACTGGGGTATTGCAAAAGTTTATTTAATTGTGTTTGTCCTTAGTTTCATCAATCACACGTTTGCATTCGTTTTTCGCTTCGGCAACCTGAGATCATTACTTAACCAATTTTTTATTAATCACGTATAAGTCATACTTATAATATAAATTTTTGACTTTTAGATATTGATATTGGTTTCATGGAGTTTCATTAATAAACACGTTTAAAATTTAAGGTTTCTAAAAATGATGAAAATATCAATATTACTAATTTCAGTTACTTACGTTGTCTAGGTGGGAGATTGTTGAGATTTTGGATAGGAGTTTTAAAACTTTCGTGTAAGTGTTCGGCAAAACTTGTAGCGATAATTTCGTTTCTATATTCAGTGAATCTTTAAAGATATTATCAAAGCGGGTATAATCATATCAAATATTATTCAAGTCCAACTAGGCTAGGCACTAAAGTAAAAAATTGGTGATATTTTAAAAATTTTGGGATAATATTGGTGGAGGTAAATAAATAATAAATCTGATTTTGCAACCTTTCCTCTCCCCCGACTTATTGTTAACATTAGCAAGAAGAAACGAAAATTAATTCAGATGCCTTCTAATTAAATGAATTTTCATTTAATAAGTTGTATACCTGGTGATCAAAAGTTTTCCGTAAAGTGAAATTCCATATTCAACAAAATATACCAACATTTTATTATACGGCACATTAATGGTTTATAATGTATAAGAATATTTCTATTTAATCGCAACATAACCAATAACAACAATAAAAACAAAAAAACTAGGATAAAAACAACAACAATGTAAAAATTTAATATTTGGTCATAGGACCATTTTTTTCGCCCATTTGAGCCAATCTATCTGGAACTAAGTTAATTAAATTGACTATGATATTTGGATTAAACCCTTTCCAGCACTCGTGGATTACTTTCCGTAATTCGTTAGAGTTGCTTAGCCCAAAATTTCTTATATATATTTCGCTTACAATTAGGCCCTCAGACATTCTATATGGGATTGATATCGGGACTACAAGCGGGCCATGACAAGACTTCCACATTATTACGATGAAACCATTCCCTCACAGCATTTGCGATATGGACAGCTTAATTATCTTGTTGAGTGACGAATGAGCTATTTGGGGAGCGTTACATGTTCCAAAACAGGTATATAATATTCGTTACATCTTTCCTTCCAATTGCCAGCAGACACTAAGTCCATCAGCACTTACCCAACCTCATACATTTGCGGAAAATCGCTCAGATCTAAAAGCTAGTTATATTGTTATTCGTTCTTCGAATTTTGTATTTTCTGCACGATCTACATGAATTTGTCCATTACATTATGTTGACTGAAAAACCTTTTCATCAGTGAACACTACCGCATTCCAAAACTGATAGACGCGGTATGTATAATTTAGAGCGAAAAATAACCGAGATTGTCTCGGTTCAGCTGTGAGCATCATTCCTTTCACATCTATAACTCAGATGCTTTGACTCTCTTGTTAGCGGTAGGTTGAGACCTAAAAAATCCTGTATCAATGACAGCGTTTCCTGCAGTTTCAAAAGGATTTGCCCTTGGATATTCCAGAAATACCTCACCTTGTTCAGGGACGGAAATGTGGGCCGGACCAGTACCAACTTTTCTTTTCAAAGGTCCCTCTTGATTTCAACGTTGCTTAATTCTTAAAATTATCTTCAATTCTTGCTAGTATTTGAGCTTTTTCAATTTCTGTTAAATGCGGAGGCATTCTGATCTATGAGCATTTCTGTCCACCATATATTTTTCAAAGTCAAAGTCGATTTACATTATAACAATTATTTCAGTGTACCCATTTTCTATGATTCTATGAATACAACTGTACATATTTACTATTAAATTATTTGACATACCTATATTTCCCTTTCATATTAATTGCGTTAAATACCAAGGATCTGTGTAGACACCGACAGCAAATTATAAAATATCGAAGTTAACTGTAAGATCCAAAATCACGCAATTTATTTAACTCAAGCAGCCGGAAGCGGAAGCTTGCACTAGTTTGTATCTGCCTACGGAACATATTTTGTTTTGAGATTTTAGGATCTGAAGTTTAGAGCTCGCCTCGCCTACATTACAAATTTGACTTGTTTGAAAAGTTATATTAGTTGAAACTTTTGAAGCGGTCCCGGGAGAAATAAATATGAAATATTTAGATGAACCGATACAAACTGTTCTGATTCGGGAAATTGCCATTTTGATGTCGATTTGAATTTGCGTCAGACAATATTTCCCCTTTGAAAAAAAGGGGATTTTTTAAAGAAAAGTAATAGTCTCGAATAAGTAACTGCCTGTGAAAACCATTGGGGTATTCATCGAGCTTATATATCATGCGAATATCAATGTAGTTAATGCCTCTATCTCCAAATATTGAATATTCACTCTTTCATATTCGTGTGACTCAGATCTTTCGCCTTTTATTTCACAAAGCAACGCGTGTTTAAAAAGAAACTGCTTCTTTTTTGCTGTTGTAATATTCTCCTCTTTTGTTGCAGAATATTATATTTAATGCTTCTATAATTATAAAAGTGACGTGTCAGTTAAATGCACCAGATTTGCTCGCGGCAAGTTTAAAGCGTGTCATCTTTTTTAGGAGATTACAACTTAATGAATCCAAATTAAAGTTATGGTTTCTTATATCAAAGGTAAATGTAATATTTAGATGATTTTAGGGTTTGACAGATATTGGGGAGAAAATTAGCACCAAATTTTTAAGCTAGAAATTTAAAATTCGTTTAAACCGAATTTCTTTCTTATCAAACCCAGAAACCTCGACATCGGTCAAAAAATTTAGGTCGAATGATTTTTTTAGTGGCACCCAAATTGTTCATTAATAGTGATAGGACCAATCAAACTTGTTAAATAGTTGGTAAGAATATTCTGAAAGAGCTTTGGAGGTCGCACACAGGTCTATAATTATTCTACTAATAACAGCCTTTGCTCGTGACTTATCTGCCATTCCAGAACTTAAAACAGACCTCAGCGATGTGTCAAAAATAATGAGGATGGGCTGAGACCCTACAAAAGCTGCAATATCTCAATAGACATGGAGAATTTCCATAAGGCTTCTGGCCACATGCTTATGTCAAGTTTACATACTGTGAACTAATAAAAACACTTAAACTACTAATTAATTATCACCATGTCCTAAGTTTGAACTTGAGCCTGAAAAATATTCTGTAAACAATCAAGATAAATTATAAACAACGCGATGGAACAGCGCAGGCAATTATGAACCTTAAAATTGCAATGATCAGCATATTTTTAATATACAGGGTGCTACAATTTCGTTTCTTTGTATGGGTATCTCGAAAACCGGAAGAGATACGAGGTCGGTTAAATTGGGGCAAAGTTGCGCAATTTAAGGGTGATTGACATGCCGTTGAGACATTTAGAAAATTCCGCCTACTTCCGGAGATATCCGTAAAAAACCGAAAATCATCTATTTAATTTTTATTTTTTCCTGCCTTTGTTTAAAGAGATAAAGTAAAATAAATGTCACATTCTTATAGCCACTTTTTCTCCTCTACAAGCTGGCGGTATCAAATTTTAAATCCGACGTTTCGCTTTCGGGCCCCCTTCATCAACTTAATTTTTTTAAATACGGACCTGGATTTTTTATCTAATTTTATAATAGCCGTTGGTCTCCCAAAACCAACGATGTATCACACTTGTCCGATAGTGGTAAGAAATATTGTCATAAATGAAATCGGGTCAGAAAGATCGCCCCATCTCTGTCTAACACATTATCTCTTATGGAAAAAATCTAGATTTGTTGATTTATTGATAAGTGCGATACATCGTTGGTTTTAGGAGACCAAAGGCTTTTTAAAAAGAAGATAAAAATTCCAGGTCCGTATTTAAAAAAATTAAGTTGGTGAAGGGGGCCCGAAAGCGAAACGTCGGATATAAAATTCGATAACGCCAGCTTGTAGAGGAGAAAAAGTGGCAATAAGAATGTGACATTTATTTTACCTTACCTCTTCAAACAAGGGCAGGAAAAAATAAAAATAAAATAGATGATTTTTTCGTTTTTTTGCGGATATCTCCGGAAGTAGACGGAATTTCTAAATTTCTCGACAGCATGTCAATCACCCTTAAATTGCGCAACTTTGCCCCAATTTAACCGACCTCGTATCTCTTACGGTTTTCGAGATACCCATACAAAGAAACGAATTTGTAGCACCCTGTATACAGTCAAGCACACCATCAATCTGACATGGTTTTGTCTCTCCCCTATTCCGCTCTAGTCATTGCCCACAGTTTACAGGTAAGTGGCTCTGATTGTTCTACCGATATCCAGATCCTCAAACCCAACTAAGGAGGTGCAGCTCACAGGAGCGTAGTTTCTTGAGGAATACCCGTCTAAAGTACTAAAGTCGAATCTATGACAGGTCTGTCAAAATTCTAAGTCAAGTGATTTTTAAAGTAAAATATTTAAAGTGCCTTAAATTGCTGAGTGAAATTAAGATAAACTAAGAACACTTAAATAATTAACTAAACCTAACCATACATTAAAATACAACACCGCTCTTAACTATGGTCCAAGAACCATAAATAATTCAAACTATACCTCAACCGAAAGAACATGCGTGTTTTAGTAATCGGGTACAGTGTCAATTCACTAAGTATTGGGCCAATAGACAAAGTTATTGTTTTACTGAAGTTCCTTCTTTATTATCTCTTCTCACCCGACGTAGATCGATCCCTAATCTGAGCTACATAACCTGCACGCCATCCAAGGCGTGGCGTCACGGATTCCAGTTCGTGACAATATTTCTTTATAAATGCTTAACATATATTAATTTAGGCATAAGAAAGCGATGAAGTCACGGGGCATTATCCGCGTATTTTGTTAAGTGATTTGAAACATCAGGACCCAATTGACAAGGTCTGTTACCATAGAATATCTAGGAAGTAAAGTATTGGCAACGTTCTAAATACCTTTCAGTTTAGTCTAAAAGCTCCATATATCACTGAAAACATAAGCTAGATAAAGCCTGAAATTTGAGCATACCTTAGTGAAATTCATATAATCATCCCTACTTTTAAATGTTCTCTATGATTACTTTTTTTAAATTATTAACAGCTTTATATTCAATGAAAACCACCCTGGAGAATTTCTCTGGCATACTTTTTTTTGATGAACAATTTCGTGAATGGTTATATTATACATTACGTTTAACATGCCAAAGTCAAATTAAGCTTTATCGTTGAAAAGAGGTATCTTATAAATGGAATACAAAATAGAGTATTCATTCATTCAAATTATAGAATGAAATGAACAACAAATGAAATATGTATAAAAAAGTGGGATTAAAAAATGACAAATAGAATTGCATCAACCTACATTTAAAGTTAAACTTAAATGTGCAGGTGGAAACGTCAATGAGAATAAAAATCAAATTTTCATAAAGATAAGTCCTAAGATTATCATGGAAATTATCTTTTAGTTTAGGAGTAGTCCCTACTTAATCTGTTCTCTATAGATATATATTAGTTGGTAGATGGTTAAGCATTTATTTGAGACTTATATTAATGATTCTAATACCTCTGAATTAGGAATTGGTACGTTAGTAATAAAAGGTTACCTTGTGTTGTGATATAACACACAGTCTCGACCATGACAATATATTTAAAGATCTGAGATGCGGTCTACGTGAGTATTTATACCAAGTTCAAGCCATAAAACTTGCCGCTCGTTCTGCAACATTATAGGAACATATCCCATAACCCAAAATAAAATCAAGAAATGCAAAGGAAAGAGTTCTGGTTAACGCTTCTTTAGGATTATGCGAAATCACCCTCAGGGTAACAATAGTATATTATTTTATATGGAGGAAAAGTAATACTTTTCATGGCGCGCTCGTGTTTAACAGCCGAACGGAGTGAGGCTGGTAATAGAGGGCAAGCCATGAAAAGTAACTTTTCCTCCAAATAAAATATGCTGTTTTTTCTTCAAATGTGGACAAATTAATGCAAAAAGTCTCTTTTTAATAGTAATAATAATTATTATTAAAGATAAGTGGGTTCGCAAGGCGGCTTAGACCGGTGCGGTGTCGGTGAATAGGCTCAGGTTGTTGCTATAGTAATGTAACATAAAGCTGTCAGTGGACACTGTCAACAATAATTATATTTTTAATATTGAGTTTTCGATTGCGTTTTAATTCCGTATTGATAAGCAGTTATTGAGTAAGTTCGATTAAATAATAACCAATTTGTTCCTAAATTAGTGATTTTTAGAAATGCACACATTGAATGATAAATACAAATTTTAGTTTAATAACTCTTGAGTTGTTGACGCTTATTTTGATGTTTGCTTGTATTGCATCTATGTTGCTATGATAACACTTTTACCTCCGCCGGCGGAAAAGTGAAAAGTAAAGCTCCGGCGGAGGAAAAACGAAACTTCACTGCCGCCTACACAGTCGAGTAATGACGGATTTACTGACGTTTGAAGAAAAAAGACCTTATAGGAATTTCTGCATAAGTTTCCTATGCGACTGTCAAAAGAAAGTTGATGCGAACGCCTAAAAATTAAAAGTTGTAGCCATTAATATATCTCCCAATAAAAATAGACCAACATTAAGTGATAGCAAGGTGAATCCAGACCTCTATCATGTCATGGTAAAGTGGCATCATCTGCAAGGATGATATTAAGCAGAACCAAGTCATTTATATGCAGCAAAAATAGAATGGGACCGAGAAGTGGGTCCTCAGACATTCCAAACTCGTGCATTTCATAAATGAAATCAAAATTAACTATGAGGCTCAAACATTGTCCTATTATAATAAAGTAGCTGCAAACTTTTCGAAGGGTTTCTTAATGACTTAGTGATTCAAGGTTTGTAGTGTTTTGCTTTAACTAGCCTTCAGGAAAATAATTTATTAAAAGTTTCTAGAAGATTATTGTTAAAGACTGCTAAAGGATCACCATGTATCAAGCTTATGGCAGCAAATAAAGGTCCTAATACTTGCCAAACGTAGGCCATATAGACTTATAAGCCTATCCCATTCATACCAAAGACCCTGGAAAGGCTAGTAGATAGGTACATCATGGATAATAAATTACAGGTTTCTCCCTGAGTAAGTGCCAATATGAATATCAACCGGAAAAATTGACAGACCTACTTCTGGACAACTTAAATAGGCTGCTCTCCAGGAGCTTCCTATGGTCACTTTCCATGACATAGAAGGCCTTGCCTTAATGAACACTATCACAAGCACGCTAGTGAGGAGAGAGTTCCAACAGCACTGTACAAACAGGGTGATATTATTCACTTTAGGAGAAACCACTATAAAGGCAGCGGTCTGAAGAGGATGCCTCCAGAGAGGCGTCCTATTCAAACTGTCGTGGGCCATAGTGATCAACGACTTGCTGCAAAAACTGTGTGTGGAGGGTTTTCATTGCCTTGGCCATGCAGTACGAGGTTGATTTATCAGTACCCTCTCAGAGAGAAGCAAAAGCCCTGAAGATAATGGAAAACTGATGCTAAATAGAGCAGCTAACAGTCAATCCAAACAAAACGATGATCGTTTGGAGATAAAGTAATATTTTCCAAGGAAGTAAAATATCTCGGAGTCTTACTTACCTGGAAATCGCACATTCAAAAGATCACATGTAAATCGAGAACTCGAAGTTGAGGAGCAGGACTGTGCATCTACAAAAATTTTAATATTAAACGAATGTAGGGCTTTTTGAAAGCCAGAAAACTGAAATTATTAGAAAAATCACCACACAATATGGTAGATGGCTTCGATGAAAATTGCATGAGAAAAGTACATTCACTAGCCAAAAGAGGGTCTATAGACACTACTAAATTCTTTTCACTAAATAGGTTATTGCACTTATTATCGCATCGGATTTATTGGTTAAGGCAACGTTGACCAGAACCAATGAATAAAAGTTTTCTATGGAATTTAGCTATAATAATGGCATGATTGGGAATATGAACTAGTTGACTTTCCTTTAACCAATGTTCGGGCAACAGAATGATACCTTAAAAGTGAACACTCTCTAAAATTGGAAATAATTTCTCTATCGTATACCATAAAGATTGGAGGAGTCCTATCGCCCATGCTTTGGTCTCTGGTTGTTGACGATCTACTGGTAAGACTAACTGGAGCAGGCTTTGCAGTCCAAGGTTACGCAGATGACCTTGTTATAATAATAAGAGGCTTGCATGACAACGTTCTCTCAGAACGTATGCAAAGTGCACTCAACTTTGTCAGCACATGCTGTACACAGGATTGACAAAAAGAAGGAAGCTGAACCTTAAAGCACCCACTTTGGGAGGGACAATGGTAGAGCTTTCAAAAGAGGTTAAGTATCTTGGCATCGTTCTTGACCAGAAACTAACCTGGAACCCACACCTCGAAAGAACTATCAAAAAAGCAACGACAGCGCTTTGGGCCTGTCGACGACTCGTTGGTAAAACATGGGGCCTAAAGCCCATCTAATGGTCCTATAACACTGTTGTTAAGCCTATTATAACCTACGACTGCTTAGTGTGGTGGGTAAAAACAAAGGAAATAACAACACAGCGAACGCTAACAAGGGTACAAAGGCTCGCCAGTCTGGGTATAACAGGGGCTATGAAAACATGCCCCGCAGCAGCTCTTGCAACTCTAGTTGACCTCCCTCCGCTCCACATATGCATAGAAAAGGAGGCCTGGACCAGTGTGTATAGAGTCACTCAGACACAAAAACTGAAGTCAGGAAACCTGACGACACTTAAAAATTCTGAAGGACATCCAGATAGAGGCGATGACCAAACCAACCGATACAATGGAAACAAAACTCCATTTTGATCGCTCCTTTGAAGTGGTAATTGAAGACCGCAATACTATAGGGAAAAGACTAAAACAACTAGAGAAGGGATCACTTGTCTGGAACAGAGATGGATCAAAGATGAAAGAAGGAGTGAGATCCGGAGTTTACGGATCTAGGTGTCGAATCTCTGCACCTATAGAAAACACACCCACAATCTTTCAAGCAGAACTAAATGCTATCAATATAGCCATCTCTGAATGTGCCAAAAAAGGCCTAAGAGGTGTAATGATCTGTATCCTGTCAGATAATCAAGCAGCCTTAAAGGCGCTAGCAGAATCAACTCCCGGTTAGTGTGGGATTGTCGGATGGCTGCAGATCAACTGGCAAACAGAAATAGACTCACCCTAATGTGGGGACCAGAGCACGAGAGTGTGGAAGGCAACGAAGCCGGTGACCAGCTCGCACGGAATGGTGCACAGACTGCTTTTTGCGGGCCTAAACCATTCTGTGCCATCACTAGAGAACACGTAATGAATGAACTCAGAAATTGGGGGAAAAGGCGGAAAGAGACACATTGAGCCAGTGCACCTGGGCAGAGACAGGCGAAAAGACTCATCTCTCACTCGCCTAACTACACGAAAAAGCTTCTCAAGCTACAAAAATGAGATAAAACTGGTCGTAGACCTACTCACTGGACATGGTTCCTGGGAGATACCACCTCAAGAAAATGGGGGAAAACCACTGACGAACAATGCAGATTCTGCCAAACTATGGCTGAAACGTCAGAGTACTTACTCTGCGAATGTCAGGCACTGATTCGCCAAAGGTTGAGGCATCTCGAAAATGCCCTTAAGGCACCGGGAGATCTACAAAAGCTCAACCCTTGAAATATTCTGAGGTTCTCGAAGGGGATAGGAATTTTCGTGTAAAATAGAAGGGTATATACAAAAGATCAAATTATTGTGGTCGTCGTGTTGAAGGGCAAATCTTGCCGAGCGACCCCTCTACCTACCATACCATACCATACCATAAAGATTGAATATTCGGCATATTTGTTCATCTGTCAATTGTGTTCTAAAAAAGAAACCTGAACGACATTGTGAACAATAAATTGACTCTCATTAAATTCTAAGTTGTTCAGAAGAAACCACGTAGGTACTCTATTTTAACGGAATCAGTTATATTAATAAATTCTAAAATTTTAAGGGACGAGGCGTCTTGTTGGAATCGATCTCTATTAATAAACTAATCAATTAATTAAGTCTTACTTCTGTAACTCTGCTTATCACTAATGTTCAAAAATGATGCATTATTCTGAAAAGATTTACTTATCAATACGTTTCAAAAATTCCTCCAGTTTCTAACTAAAATTGCAAATCTTCGATCCTGTGACTTTTTCGACACAAAGTATCATTCAAAGGTTCAAGATATTTTCTCTGTTCATCAGTTAAGAGAAGAAGTATCTTCTGGTGTTAGATTTATTATGTAGCGCTTCATTTTCTTGCGGTTCAATATCGGTAGTCTACACTAGTTGCAGTTGATTGATTCAGGCACAAACGATACTTATAACAATATAATTATGGGTTTTTAAAATATATCTTCCGTTGTAGGTACTGAAGATCGTCGGTATAGAACTTGTTCGCAACCCAGTTCAGATCGCTGCGTTGCGGTTCAATTTCAAGCATCGGATTATTATTCGCTCAACTTTCTTTGGAATCTCTAAATAACTACATCATGTTCTTGAAACATATCTGAAAACTTATTAAGAAAATGAGAGAACCCATGTTTATGGAGGGTGAGGTAGCAACAAGGTAACCCATTCAGCTTGAATAAGGTAGTTGTTTATTAAATTAAAATTAGCTGCCATATCGTAATGATGATCGTAAGCTCGAGGAATTTATATAAATTGCAAAGCCTTTGATTTGAACACTGAACAAGAGGATAATATTTATCTACCTGAACCAGTGCATCAAACATTGATTCGCCATCGCTCAGAAAGACCAGATCGAATATACTGTTATGGACGTTAATAATTCCATTATTCTGATACAGATTGAGAAATACACTTATCCCTGATACAACCTCTGTGTAATATGTCACTCACGGCTGGGTGTGTGCGGTAGCAAGTAAACTAGGACTTAAAAGACCATTGCTCTTTTGATTAGTTAAAGCCTCCAAATATACGAAATTGTGCGTCATGTATTTCAGAAATATCGCTGAAGCTTTGATATGTTTGAGGTAGAGATCTAGACGGAAAATATACTCTTGCTCATTATAGCATACCTGAAGTGTTTATCAACCTTTCCATGCAATGGATGTGTCTAAAACAATACTAGGAAAACCCTTGCATACATCATGAAGCTACACCAACTAGTTGCACATCTCTGCTGCATCTCTACTCGTAGCCATAACCCACGGGTTTCAGTAACAGTTGCCATTTGAACAAAAATAATTACTAAATAATAACATGAAAAACCTCTATTCCTGACAATAATATTGAATAATGAATATGTTTTGATTTCGAATGATGATTACTGAAGCGTAATATTAACCCTAATTTACTTTTATTTAGGTTGCACAATCTTGATGAACGTGACACTATCAGATCTGTTTCGTAAATAAAGACATTTCCATTACTGAAACGAGTAATCATACATCCATCCGTAGCCCAGAACGTTTTTCAAAATCGGTTTTTACTCAGTTGAAAGTTAAAATATAATTCTCAATATATGTATGTATGTATTTATACGCAAATTTATATCATGGCTATTATATTATTGGTATTAGCAATTACCATAAAAAAGCATTCGGACGATGTTAAAACATGCACATGTAATATATTTTTTACAACCGCATACAAATCATTAAAAACCTTTCGGAAACCTGAAACCCAGTGTTCTGCTGACTCCTGTTTGTAAAACAAAGTGGTCTAATTTAAAAATGCTGACTAGTATAAAATATTGGTGGGTGAAATAAAAATGACCTGATCCTTATAAAAATCGATCTTTAGGAATTGCCGACTGGATGTTTCCTGAAATGTTAGGGTTAAACGCTTACCTGACGTTGTGGCCGTTTTCTCGAAAACGCCAGAGTGGACAAGTTTTTAACGGTGGACTGATTAGTTTAAACTTTTCAGTTTTAAAAATACCTTTCAATCCAATTTGAAATTCGCATCTTCCAAGGGGTATCGTTATTTTTGGCCTGCAACGGTGTCTGCCTTAATGATTCAAATTTTGAAATTAATGCATTACTGTTACAATACACCAGCTACCTAAGCCAATGTAATCGGCTTGGTACTCGTAGGTTGAGGAGAATTAAGAACATCACGAAAGCTTCGATGAAACTATATTCGTTATAAATTAATATTCGTATATGCTGGCCAAAATGCGCAGCATGCAATCTTATATTAATTAAACAATAACCTGGTTACCTAATGTAATATTAATCGTCAAAAAGCTGTGCTGGGCAATTGCAATATATTGTGTATTGCTTAACAAATTAAACATAGTTTACAGGATATGAAGTCAATACACTTGTGACCTTATATGCCCAGGACACCTCCCTGACGAAAAAAAAATAAATATATATTGAGACAGCAATATATATTTTTTATGATATATAGATAGATATAATTATAATACTTATAATATAGTTAGTATAGCATAGCTATTTCTAATCGTAATAATTCTTAATCCTATTTTTATGTACTTCTACATTTCTATTACTTATTTTTAACACTACATTTGGATTTTTATTTTCTAATACCTCGTAAGGTCCTGTATACAAAGCATCTAATTTACTATACCTATTTTCGTTGAGAATCAACACTTTATCTCCCACGTTATACTCTACATTAATAAATTTTTTATCGAAATTTATTTTCCGGTTTTGTTTGGATGTAATCAAATTATTTCTAGCATCATTACAAGCAGTTTGAAGTCTATATTTAAGCTCTTTAGGATAATCCTCAAAGTTATATAATGGATCTATGTTATTGGCAATATTTGATGGTATTTGGCTTTGTTTTCCAAACACAAGTTCATAAGGAGTATATTTGGTTTCGGTATGCAAAGTGTTGTTATACGCAAAGCACTAATATGGTACCCACGTACTCCAACTATCTGCATCTTGTGACACTTGAATACGCAAATAAGCTCCTAAATGTTTGTGAGAGTTTTCCAAAGCTCCTAGAGTTTCATGGTGATAAGCTGTTGAATTTAAGGTATTAATTCCTAGCAATTTACATGATTCCTGAAACAGGTTTGCCAAAAATTATTTTCCTTATCTGTGACAATTTCTTGTGGAATTCCATACCGCAGTACAAAATTCTCCACAAAAGACTTAGCTACATCATAAGCTTCTTTCGTTTGTAATGGATAACATTCGATAAATTTGCGGAGTTCACACTGAATTGTTAATATATACGAATTGTTTTCAATGTCAGTCTTTATAGGTCCAACTAAATCAAGAAAAATTTTTTGGAAAGCTGAAGTAGCTGTAGATGTTATTGTCATTGGTTATTTGGTAGCTTTACTATATTTATATCTTTGACACTCATCGCACTTTTTGACAAACTGATCTACATCTCGCTTCAAACCTGACCAAAAATAAAACTTCTTAATATTATTAAGTACGGTTAGTACCCGCATGTCCTCCTGTATAAAGGTTGTGAAAACCATTTACTATCAATTGTCTCGTTTCTTTGTCTTCAATACGTTTTATGTCCTTATTAATGCATATTTTAATACTGGTTTCTAATATTTAATTTTTTTGATTGATTGATGATGAGTTGATTAGTTGTATCCTCAATATACGGCAACAAGGATGCAGCTGTTCTCAAGTCAAATTTTTCAGTCATATTTAAACTCTTATCACCTTGTACAATGTCTAATACCTCTTCACTTTCCTTACCTTCTACTATAGCGCTTAACCTCTCTAATAGTATATGTCAACAATTATAAAGAATTTTCCCGATTTCTTTGATATATTTTGAAGCTGCTTGCTGCTCCGCTGAATCTCTCTCAATTTTACTAACTTCTAATTTTAAAGTACTGACATTATCTTCTAATATACCTATCTATAACAACAATTTATGTACTCTTTCTAAATTTACCCTTCTCTCGGTAGGTTCTTTAACAATGTTACTACAAAACTTATGCACGGATGCGTATAGTTCTTTAAAATCACTTAATCCTACACTACTCATTTACCTTAATATTATATAATCCGCTATCCGCTACAGATGTTTTGCCTCAGGAGTGGTCCTAGAAGCTGACGTGTCCAACGTTGCGAACTAGCGGCATTGCGCCCACAACTAGCCCGTTCCATCGATGCCAGCCCCTTTGTGTACCACTGGTTGAAGTTCCCTGATGGGATCGATTTTGGAATCGACCCATATATATCGTCAGGATGAGTTTTTCTTATACAAGTTCTTGACTTCTTCTTATTTCACGCCTTATTTTTCTTCATTCAATGGGAGGGAGACGCCCCTGCTGGATTCTTGAGTTGTCGTTTGTCCACCACTGTTTCCAGCTTGTGCAATTATAACTTTTTCTTTTGAAAATGGGGAAAACTCACCCCATTTTCTTGACACAATCACAATAACTTCATCATTTCTTTACTTTACAAACATCTTAAGGAAACACGAACGTCCTGGCAGGGTCGCCATGTAATCAGCTTGGTTCTCATAGGTTGAGGAGACTTAAGAACATCACGAAAGCTTCGATAAAACTATATTGGTTATAAATTAATATTCGTATATGCTGGCCAAAATACACAGTATGCAATCTTATAGTAATTAAACAATAACCTGATTACCTAATGTAATAATAATCGTCAAAAAGCTGTGCTGGGCAATTGCACTATATTGTGTATTGCTTAACAAATTAAACATAGTTTACAGGATATGAAGTCAATACCCTTGTGACCTTATATGCCCAGTACACCAAGTTAAATGTTAAAATCGCTTTGAAAGTGTGTAAGGGTAATTTAAAAAATTCCGAAACGTTTATTTTGTTCCGAGTTCTTTTAAGTTCATTCCTACTACAATTAACTTTTTATCTTACACCTAGTTCAACTTACGATTTAGACTTACCCGGTAATGACAGTATCGAAATTTCAAGGTAGAACTAAGTAAAATAGAATATACGTTGATACGAAAGAACTTAGCATAAGTAAATATAAAAAATAAGCCAACATAAAGATAGAATAGAGAATCATGGATAGAATAAGGAAACATACACTAAAACAGAGTTTTATCCACAATACCGTAACAGAATATTTGCACTCGACGCGCGTTTCGCTAACCATGTTAGCGTCATCATAGTTTTAATCATCTCCTGATGATGCTAACATGGTTAGCGAAAGCGCGTCGAGTGCAAATATTCTGTTTCGGTATTGTGGATAAAACTCTGTTTTAGTGCATGTTGCCGAAGGTTCCAAACCCCAACGTAGGTAAGGAAACATAAACTAAAGAAAGACAGAGTAAGGAATCACAGAACATGAAGCAATTAGGGTAGATATCATATTTATAGAAAACACACGCTAAGAGATAGAAATGAAAACATAAATAAATAAATATGGAGATACAATCGTAAAACAGAAGCATAGCATTCTCAATACATATTCAGACCAACCCGGCAATCATCAGCACCGATCTCGCAAAAAGCACCTAATATAAGTAAGTAATAAGTAAAACATAAGTATTAAAAGTGTATCATGTTATGAATACTAAGAGAAAAACTTGTAGCTTGTGTGAGTTAATTTACTACGAAAAAATATTTATAGTTATCTTTCATGGAAAATAAGCGTACTGTGGGAGAGACAGTAATAATTAAAAATATTAATAGCCAATTCAAATCATCATTAAAGTTAATATAATTGATGTTAATATAATTAATATCCAAAAACCAGGCCAAGTATACATGCTAATTAATGTTATTAATTTTAAGAGAAGTAAATCCACGAACAATAAGATGGCATCGCAATATCTGGGAAAGATCTATGCATTACGACATCTCAAGGACAAGGCCACACGACAATGAACGCGATGGCAGCAAAACAACAGTGAATTCAGTCAGATGGAACAGCTCTTATACAAATAGCAGCCAAATGGAGACCCACAGCAAATATTCTGAACTGAGTATGAGTAGCATGGGTGACCATTGGTTGAAATCCAGGACTGAATTAAGCCATAAGCAGGACTAAGACTAAATGCTCTGAAATATACCTTAATTTTAACTATGTAATGAGCGATATGACTAGTCGAGTATCGAGGACCACTCGTTAATATTTAGGGAGGTTCCCTTCTTTTAGACATACTCATTTTTGTCGTCTCTACTGTAAAAGGGTTTATGACAGTCACCAACAAATCTTTATCCATTAGAAGAGTCTTGTCTTTTAAAAATTTTTGACCGTAAAAGGTGTTTTTGAATTGGGGATAAATGCAAGGAGAAAAGGGCATGTGTAAACTAGTAATCCTATTCACAAAAAAAACACCCAGTTTAAAGTTTGAACTTGATACTTGATCTTGAAAGATAATTATTATACTTATTATCTAAACATGTTTTAAAAGCAATCAGGAAACATCCAGCAAATTTTAGTACAAAAGAACGTTCAAACCGAGTAAACGACAACTTGGTCCAGTTCGTAGTAACCCAGAGGCAAACGGTTACTGGAATCAAGTTCACACATCCTTAAATTACGTCAGTGAAAAGTAAACAAAGTCAGTTAAATTAAAGTGAAACCAAATTAAGTACCCCAATATAAAGTGAACAATTTAGATCCCTCAGATTCAACATAAATTAAAAGCACTTTGAAGGGAACCCCAAATTACCTCAAGGAAACCAAATAGGTAGCGTCTAACCAGTCCTCGACCAATAGTCATTTGATATTTTATACGAAAACCTGATCATTAATAGATTTACGTGTGCTCCAAATCAAACTGGAGAAGGGGGAATATTAATTGATTTTAAATCAATTTTCTTTCAGCATACTTTTGTATTTTCCAGTGTAATAGACTGAGAATTATTTCAACTCCTCTGTTTATTTACTTCTTTTTCAAAATTCTAAACGAAAATACTTGACGTTCCCGGCCAAATTGAGACAGAACAGTTGACATTTAATTTTGCCTTGAAATATTTAGTCTTATTTTGTACCCTAGCGTAGCTCTATTACTTGGGAATAAAATAGACAGCAAGCTATGCACTTTGAGTGTCTTAAGTTTGTTTTAGATGACATAAATTACAATTATTATGTCCTTGTCCCTTGTCCCTTTTTAATATAATAAGTATCTAAAGTATTCAAACCAATTTTACTCTTTTACTTAACAACCATTAAAAATCTAATTCTTTAATCTTTTTTCATGTGTAGGTAGCATTTAGGTTTGCTTGGGTTAGACAGGAAACTCTTGTTTTTGTTAGATAAAATTTATGCATTTTCTAAAATTTTTCCTTTTCCATTGGGGACCGTCTAATTCACCAATATACCTTTTGGATTCATATGCTATCCATGATCAGAATTTGACATAATTATATCGTTGACATGAAATAATATTATCACGTTTACTAAGATTAGGATATGGTTAGTGCCCCTACTACGTCCCTGTGGACTGCAGCAGGTGAGCAAAATAGGTGAGAGACAAAACCTATCGGACTGATAAACCGCTTGACTATTTATATAATAAAATCTGCTGATAATTGTAACATAATTGCCTGCGCTGCTCGCTCGCGTTGTTTATAATTATTTATGTCGACTGTTTACATAATATTTTCGAGTTTAAGTTCAAACTTAGGACAGGGTGATAATTAATTAGTAGTTTAAATATTTCTAGTAGTTTACAATATTCAGTTTGAAGTAAAGGTTTGTGTGACGTCTACATTATTTTACTTGAGAATAGATTTATGCGTGGCACGTTTTTAGTATACTTTATCGCAGTAGGAATTTTTTTTTTACTTGCTCCAGTTCTGTCTTTGTAAACGATTACTAAAAATGTAATCGTTTCCAATAACAAAATTGAAGTAAACAATTTTATCAGGCAGGTAGTGAACGGGAACTATTAATGATGTTAAATTGAAATTGCTATTAAACCAGTACAGTTGGCAATCTAAAAGTGCAAAATAATCCAGTACGCAGATAATGAAATTGTTATACCCCTTTTTATGCAAGCACGGGATACTTCAAAAGGGATATTCAATTGTTTCGATTTGAATGGTTCAATTGACGTTCAGCTAAATTAATTATACGATCTGATATTTGAACTAGTTGGAAAATTTGTAAATAGAAAAATTGAATATTTGAAATACTCACACGATATAAACATGTTTAATTTGCTGCAGATTATTTGAACCGGTGGTCAATATAATAAAAAATATAGTTTCCAGAAATTATTTCTCTGTTTATTCTTCAATTATTTATTAATAGAATTAAAATAATTGTTTCGTCTTACGGTGAAGTTATATTTACTGGCTTATTTTTGACCCTTTTTATGCTTTAAAAACTTAACAAATTATACATTTTTAAAGCTATATTTGATACTTTACTCAATTTTGATATAGTGAACAAACCCAAGGCGTATTAGCCGAAAGGAACTAAGTAATCCAGTAATTTCCATTCGCAATGAGATTTAACCAGCAAAAAATCTTGCTCTGGGTCTGATGACATTCCTTGTCTTATTTTAAAGGAACTAGCTCTTCTACTATGTTTCCTTTGGAACTAAATTATACCAGAGCAGCGGGAAATCCAATGTGGGTAATTATAGCTCCATTTCGAATCTATCTTTGGTTTCAAAGATCTTCGAAAGACTGCATGACCGTCTTTTTAATTATTTTTCACGCAACAATCAACTTTATTGTACCCGGCATGGGTTCCTCAAGGACAAGTCTACCGAAATTAATATTAAATGCATGTCTTCTCGAGAAAGGCTTAGTTCAAAGTTTTTCTAAGCCCTCGGTCACTGTTTTATTAATAAAGTTGATGTGAGCTGGATTGTCTTTTATTTATGTATTCGTTTTGATATTTATGTGGTAAGTATTTTAGAGTTTTCTAATCTAAGTTTGTCACAGATATCTCAAGCACTAGCACTACTTTTAAAAATCCCTTTACTTGAAATTTTGATACTTCACTCGTAGGTTCGGCTCTCACTACTTTTTAGAATCTCCCGGGTGTCGTATACCTGTGCATACGTCCATCCAGGTTAGGTATATTGTATATACCGGTACTATATTTTAACAATCTGATTTTGCCACTGCTAAAGATTATAAACTTTATTTTATATGCTATATTTAGCAAGAAAAGAATCTATTTTTTGTGGTATAAATGATTGAGTATTAACCCCTTCGGTTAATTAATTATAAATCCATTTATCGGATTCGTTGTCAATAAGTTTAGTGGACTTCCAGTTGCAGCATTTATTCATATTAATCAATTATTATATATACGATTATTAATACATAATATGCATTAGCTTTTATAACACTGTTGTGGCCATAAGTGGATATTCTGACCATTCCTTTTCTTATGTTGTCCTCCAGAACTTTGTGACTGTATTTATTTTACTGGATAATTTATTGGCTAGCTTAGGTTTAACAAACAACTAAAATTGAAATGAATTAATAACCTACCTTTGATCCACGTGAGATCGGTGAAATTCATACTACTTTCGGTTTGAATATTTCACTTAGAATCTCAGGCTGATATGGCTCTAACTTGTTGGGGTCATTGATTTAGTTTGAGATACTGCTGCCGTTTCTTATTTACCTATTAATTCGAGAATAATAAATTGTTAGTTATTACATTTTCTTTTTATTCAATAGTAAAAAACTAATACCTGTTGCTTATTTTCTTCTGAGACTTGTTGATTTCTGCATATATAGCTCACTGTTGTTCCTTCTCATAGTGCTCTAGGGATTTAGGGCGTATCCCTCACACATTTCCCTATGGTTTTCCCTTATTTTTCTCTTAACCGTCAATTTTCTCTTAACCGTCAATGTTTGTTCTCTTTTCTTATGCTTTAGTGGATTTTGAGGTTATTTTGTAGTTCCACCTTCTTACCGACAATTGTGGGCTGTGATATTTGGAATTCCTAGTTAGCATTTTTCTTTTCAAGTGGCATTGTATACGTTTTGTAATATTCGATTTGTAGCCTTGAATATTAGTAATGGGCTATTATTCCATAATTGTTGCTGTCGATTCGGATTTGTAAGGAATTCTGATACAGTTTAGGAATATTTCCTATTATTTATTGAAAAATTAATTTAAGCTCATTAGTTGTTGCTTCCGCAGTCGTTCTACAATGACTAGTTCTCCTTTATTATCTTAGAAGTATTCCTCGTATCGACTATTTCTTCATTTAGATAGACGCTATTGGCACTACGATTTTTTCCCTTTACTGACGTTTTTTGTCCCTCTGAATTCCTTGGAAGTTGCAAATGCAAATTGATTGAAACCGATGGTCTCGTGTTTCTAGAAATTCCTACTGGAGAGGTGGTAGGAAGTGTCTGCTGAAGTATAGTGGGTGACTCAGGTTTTAATACTGTGTTTTATACTACTCCTTCTAGGGGATATTGGGTTGAGTCCCTAGTTTGTGTTTTGACACGACCAATTTATCGGGATTTTAATACTTGCATAAGAAGCTTTCCGGGCTCGCCTTATAAAACCGAGACAGTTGATCCTCCGGGCAACCACCCAACTGTACAGAGGGTTTTCACGACCGAATTCTCACAACAGGGTTTTCACTTCCGGGTTGACCAAACAGGATCTCACCTTTGGCCTCACTATCACCTTTAAGCCGCGAGGTCCTATTTTCACCTTAGAGTGGAGACAATGCTGAGCGTGCAGCAGCAGTAAAACATTTCTCAGCGTTTGACAACCTTCAGATCTAAATTAGTTCCGTTCCTATTTTATTCTATTCTAAACTTAGCATTGTGGGCCGAGCTTAAGATAGTTTTTATTAATGTTATTATTTCTCTTCCTCTTGTCGATTAATATAATTATTGTGGCTTTGGTAATTGACTGGTTATCACTGCATTTATTATTGGTATTAATTTTAAGTAAACCAAAGTGATCACTTCGGATACTAGTGCTTAGAGTTTATAGTTGTAAGGCATACAGTACCGAGTTTAACAACAAAAATGGTCTCTGTACAATTTTCATATTGTACCCTTAATTACTTAATAGCTTTTTCCGTGGTCATTCCTTTTTTTTAAGTTTCATTGAACGATTGTTGTAATTTAAACAAACGGGCTTGATGAAAAAATCATTTGGTGGAATATGTCCTCAACAACAAACGCCGACGATGCTCAGGACAAAATCATAAAGGCAGTTCTGGGTGACGTATTTTTATACTAAATGAAATAAATGAAATAAAAAATTAAATAAAAAAATTGTTTTATTGATTATATTATTTAAATAAATCTTTGAATCCTTTTTTTAAAGGATTCAAACAAGGAGTTCCATAAGAACGACCTCCATCTTGAAAATACCGAAATAAGATAAGATTTATTAGTGCTAATTAATGTATAAATGTAATTTGCTCCTTAAATATCCGAATATCAAAAACTCAGTCCTTAATGGGTTAATAAGATCTGTAATGAAAAAATACAAGGCATTTGAATGCATGCCCTAATAATTATGCAGTATTTTTCTGACAATTGTTAATTTTTTTGCGTTCAGTATAAATAGAAACCACTCATATGAGATTTATTTAAAAGCAAAAACATGGACCCACATTTAACAGAATATTTACTTTTAATCGACTTTATGTTTTATTACAAAATTGACGTTGGCCGGTTAGATTATACATGGAAAATAAAATTGTATTTTCTTTTGAAGTTAACCAAAGCAAGTTCAGATAATTGTATAAAAAGCATATATTATTTTCGTTTAATAATGTGTGCTTTTTTAATGCAGGCAACATTAATCTTCGGATGCCTTTGAGGCATCGCAATATGTCAGCGTAGATTTAAATACGTAATATTGTCACGTAGGCTTTGCGCCTCCGCTATATTTTACGTATGCCCCTGTACTATATATAGTGATCCACCATACGTTACAGCTACTTTGCGACGACGCTTATGTTACCTAGAGGATGGACCTATTTGGCAAAATTCAGCAATGAACACACTAAAAAAGAAGTTATGAAGAAGATCAAACAACTCAAGGGCATTAATTTAAAGAAATGTAAACTCGAAGGAATCGGTGAAAAAAAGATGTATCTTAATGAGGATCTACCAGTCGGCAAGCGTATATTATTCAGGGCAGTACGAGAGTTAAGGAAGGAGAAGGACTATAAGGCAGCTTACTGTGTCAATGGAGTAATATATAAAAAAAAACTGAACACGATGAACCAATAAAAATAAGACAGGAAAGAGAGCTACCCCATTAGGTAAATAGCTTAGCTTATAAAAGACCCATTGTTTAAATATCTCACAGGTATGGAAATAACAAATTTTATAGATCTTTATAAAAAGTGTGATACTAAAACATGTGATAATATTGATAATATCCCTTTTTTGACAACCATTTAAGAGATTTTAATATGATTCATGTCAATATAAGAAGCATTTATCAAAATTTTGACCAGTTTTTAGTTTTTCTCGAGTCATGTAACAAAAATTTTGATATAATTATAATGTCTGAGTAACACAATGTTCATGACCCAGATAGCTTTGGTATCTAAGGTTTTTTAATCAGAGCCCACTGAATAGATGCGATGGTTGTGTGTTATATATTAAGCAGGAGTATTATTGTTACGGCTAGCCTAACAACCATCCGAACGTTTTTGTGCTACCCTATTGGCAAATCCAGAAATCAATGCGCCCTCTATGCGGAAAAAATTTGAACCTAGAAAGCGAGTAATCATCGACCGGCATTTGGCCACTTTACATGTGATTTTCGTGGAGATCGTATCTTTCAAAGCATTTATAGACTCGTGTATTCGTGTTTTTCATTTTATAGTTGCTTTTGGACGTTTACTGGAGAGAAAAGTGTATTTCTTTGTGACTACAAACATAAAACAATGGCCTCTGGCTCGAAAACGAAGCATAACACATTGTTGTGTTTACGATTGCCATTACAGAAAAGGAAAGGACAAAAACATTCATTTCCACTATTGCCCGAGCCCAAATAGTGGTATTAAAGTTAAACTGACAAATGCAGCAGGAGTTGAAGAAGAGATGGATAAGGCAAAGGCATCGGAAAATGCTTTATTAATGGGAAAGCCGGTTACTAACACTATGCACGTTTGCTCAAAACATTTCAGGACTACTGTGCAAAAGGTATTTAATATAGTTAATAATATGTTTTATTATATATGCAACGCTCTTTTAATTACATTTTTAGTCTGTATATTCTATTTTCTGTAGGTAGTTACTGTTCAGTTTATATTTTATACTTTTTGTTTAAAATATCACCAACATTATGTAGAACTATATTCATTGAATTTATATCTCATTTGGCAAATATTTTAAAAGTGTCTATTCACTGGCCTTCATTTGACGAAGTACAAAGAAATATGCCTTTATGTTTTAACGATTTTAAAAGTACGAGGATAATAATCGATTGTTTAGAAGTACCTATAGAAAAACCGAAATGCGTATGTTGCCAAGTAATAACATATTCCCATTATAAAGGTAGGCAAACTATTATCCAGCAGGGCTAATTACTGTTGTTTCTAAAGGATGTGGTAGGAGCTCTGATAAGGCCATTTTTAGTCAGAGTAATCTAATTGATAAACTGATGCCAAGAAGAGACAGTGTTATAGTCAATAAAGGCTTTTTAATAGATGATATATGCGACCATAGATTTATTAAAATTATTAGGCCTCATTTTCTTGAAAAAAGAAGCGCAATTTACAGAGGACCAATCAAAGGAAAATATTTTAATTTCAAAAGCCAGGATACACTCGAGGATACATATCGAAAGAGTCAATCAAAGAATGCGAATCTTTAACATTTTAAATACTCCGTTGCCAAATAGTTTAATACAAGTTTTTGATGACATTATGTTAATTATCTGCGGAATGGTAAATCTGCAAACTACAGTGCTCTCGAGTAACAAATTTTAAATAGGTATTCTTAGTTTTTTTATTTTGCTCTTCATATAAAGTAAGTTTAGTGTAAAATAAATGGTTGTTTTTATTAGATTTGATTTAAATAATTGGAAAACATTTATTTAATGTAACTCAATATTACAATACAATAAATACATAATTCTCTAATCAGTGCTTTAAAGCTCTTGCCTCGAGAATACTAATTACAACTTTTGTGTCAGAGAGATTCTAACTAATATTTAGATACCACTTAAGTTGTTTTATAAATACATTATACATTAAGCAAGTTCCCCAAATTGGTAATAAATATCTAAGATGTGAAAGGAAGACTGTGTTATAAATATTGTGTTTGGTTTTAAAAGACAGATAATTCCTGCATTTATATATCATAGGTAGCATTGGTAATGTTTTAGATATAATATACTCAGTTCTAAATATTTTATTTGCTGTACTTCTTCAATTTTCACTTCATTTATTGTATTATTATAGTCTTAAACTGGTTTATTTTTCTGTTTAAGACAAATAAATTTTGTTTTGTCAGTATTGATTTTTAATGTTTCTGTCTTAAAAATAAATATATGTTCTTACTTTGCGTATGTTTTATTTATTGGCTTAGATAATGAAGAAAGGATTATTACAGATATGAAAGTAAATTTCCCATACATTTTTATATCCTTTCTGTATTTTGGTCTTCGCTAGCTGAGATTTGGTACTGCTTTATGCAATATACGAGGTAAGCAGCAAATAATCCATTAGTTTCCAACTGGTTAGTAGTATTCTATAACTTAACTAAATTGCGAATTATCTTTAACACTAGTTGGACTTCTAGTTCTTTATTTTGGAACAACTTTTGTATATTGCCCCGTTACAGCAATGATAATAATATTATATAGTAGGCAATGTTCAATTACAGGAAAAATATGTAGGCAAGCTTTGGCAGAGACCCGCTTTTAGAACGGAATTATTGCTTTTTAAGTATTTATCTGGAAAATAAAAAAATATAGTTACTGTTTAAGCTTTCATATTCAACATTGCCTTTAACCATAGGTTGTTTTTTATAGTGAAGAAAGAAAATTCTATTTAAAAGCCTGGCCCTATCAAATTTTGGTTTTTACCTATATATTGTGTTTGCTTGCAGTTTATTGGATAGGTACTGTGTATTTTTAAATCGTAATAAATGAATTAACTAATCAAAGAAATAGTTTTATTTATTAGCTAACACTGCATATAAGTATAATATTCTATGATTAAAACTATTTTATACTCGAACAATATATTTATTTCCACTAGAGTTTATTTTCACATAAATATATTTCAAATAGAAATACTCTGAAATACCGTGTACTATTTGCCAATATTAATTAAATATGACACCAAACTACGATATTTTCACCTAAAATCACTGTAAAATTCACACAAAAATCCAAAACGACACACAAATCGGCAAATCTCACATTAGAAATGAAGACAAAACACAAAGGTGTTACTCGCTTTCCACCATGTTTGTTTACAAACGCCAGCGCCCCCAACGGTAGCTGGATTCGCGAATACAACTAGCCGCCGTGCCCTTCGCTTCTTTGTCTGTATAACTCATCGCCCGGCCGGACGCGAAGTTTCGGGATCGCTGGAATTATCTCGATGGCCTCGTCGAGATCATATAGAGTGGCCTCGGAATACTTCCCGAATATTCGTGATAGATTTAAGATTATATATAAGCAGACTTAAGGCGAATGTTAGTCAGTCGGATAGTTCAGTTCAGTTAATCATTGAGTGTTGAATAGATATTAGTTGTAAAGTTATAAGAGTAGTTTAGAGCGTTAAATTGTATACAGTGGTAGTGAATAAAGAGAAAGAGAGTACTAGTTGAAAATAGCAAAGTTGTAATCCTGTTAAGAACCCACGGGAAAAACGTAACATTATATAGAGCATGAAGTGCTATCTCACAATGATTTAAAAATTATAAAAGCTACTTTACAAAAAAATAACATGAAAATTGACATACTAGCAACCTATAGGTGCTTCTCTACAAATAAAGACCAATTCATAGAAAACCTATTCAATATCTTATACAGATTACAAAGTAACAAAACCGGGATACAGATTCTTGTCGGGGACATGAACATTGATATATTGGCCGAGTGTGACATATCAAATAATTATATAACTACCCTACACAGTTGTGGTTTTTCAAGTGTAATAAATAAGTATACAAGAAGTGTTGGTGCGTGCCTCTAAGTCGTGCTTAGGTAATTGTTTTTTTAAGTGTAGGAAAGAAATCTTTGATAGAGTTGTCTCTCTAGTCTTAGAAAATAGCTTGACGGATCATGATCCTATTTTGATAAATATAAGACTCGAAAATAATGATATAAATAAAACAAATCGTAATAACTATTATCAAAAAATAGATCATAAATTACTTCCAACATTGATTTCGAATGAAAAATGGGATGATGTTACTGGTAGCAGAGATGCAAATGTCTGTACTCTCAATTTTATAGATAAGCTAAAAAATTACATAGAAAAATCAACTAAAATAATAAAAATATCAATTAAAGCAAATGGATTAAAACCATGGATAACCAAGGGCTTGTTGGTACCTATAAGGAATAGGGATAGGTTAAAAAGGGAATGCATGATGAACAAAAATAATATATTTTTATTGAACAGATACAAAATTTTCAGAAATACACTTTCAAAACTCATAAGGCTGTCAAGGTTTTCTTATTACAAGTCTCGTGCTGATCTGAATGTGAATAACCCAAGGAAACTTTGACAATTGATTAGAGAGGCTCCCAAGTGAGCAAACTAGTAATCTAAAAATAAAAAGTGTTATAAATAATAATAATGCAGAAATTTCAGGTAAACACTAAATTGCTGAAGAATTTAACGTCTATTTTAGTAGTATTGCAAAAAATATAGCCAAGAACATAAAATCTGTAAATGCATTTCAAGGGACAAGGGTAAGTCACTCATTTTTTTAAGACCTGCTACACAGGGAGAAGTTTTAATTCAAATAAATTCTTAAAAAAAAAGAAATCAAGGGAGGAGTTGACTGCATTTGCTCCGATTTAGTAAAGTTACACCACCAACACATATTAAGGCCTTTAACACATATTGTTAACACAGTTTTTGAGACGGGTGTTTTTCCTGAAGTCCTTAAAAGTGCCATTGTCATCCCCTTTTCTATATTCGGACACCAAAAAGATGTTAGTAATTACAGGCCAATAGCTCTCACTAGCACTATTAGCAAGTTAATAGAAAAGTGCCTAAAAAAGCAGATTTTATTTTTTTTGGAAAACTATAAATTGCTAAATAAAAATCAAATTGGGTTCCGGGAAAAGTTGAGTACAGAAAATGCTTTGTGTCTGGTTACAGAGAAAATTTTAAAGAATCTTGATATAGGAAAAAATGTAATAGGTATTTTTCTCGATTTGCGGAAGGTGTTTGACACTGTGGCACACCATATTCTCATTGACAGGCTTGACAATATAGGCATTAGGGGAACTCCAAATGATTTACTAAAATCATATTTATCAGGTAGAATACAAAGAGCGAAAATCATTGACGAGTGTAGTGGGGGATTAGAGATGGAATATGGTGTGCCACAGGGCACAGTACTTTCTCCCTTGCTGTTTATTATATATGTACATAGACAGCCTAATGTCATTGATTTCTGAGGGTGATGTATATTGTTTTGCGGATGATACTGCCATAGTGTTGGTGGAGACAGCTGGACTGAAACTAAAACTAAAGCAGAAATAGCTGTACAAAAAAATTAAACAGTGGCTTGATGGCAGTTTACTGTCACTAAACATTACTAAAGCCAAGTTTTTGACTTTCTCATTATCAGTTCGAAATTTGCCTAATTTTTGGAATGAATTCATGAACAATTTTGCAGTGTTGTCCGTCCGTATTGCAACTGTGACAAAATGATAAAAGTAACAAAAAGTCTTAAATATCTTGGCATCTTTGTCGATGAAAATCTATCCTGGAAAGATCGGATCAAGGCAGTTACGGACAGGATCAGAAGGTTAATTTTTATGTTTTACGAGTTAAGAAATGTAGTCAATAAAAAAACTTTGAAAATAGTTTATCATGCACTCGTTGAATCAGTACTGGGTTATGGTTTGGTTGTTTGGGGTAATGCAGGTGTGACGGCCCTAAAATTAATTAAATATTGCACAGAAATGGCTAATAAAAGTAATGCGTTTTAAAAATAAACTTTATCCAACAAACTTAGTCTATAAGGAAAGTGAGTTATTGTCATTAAAGCAACTTTACTATAAAGCAGTTATAAGATTTATGCTTGTTAATAATTATTACAAAGTTAATGTTACCCATTGTCAAAATACTAGATATGCCAACCAAAGAAATGTCACTCTTCAGAACCCCAAACACAGTTTATGCCAGAACCACATTTATTGTATTGGATCAAAAATGTTTAATAAATCGCCACAAACTTTAAAAACAAACCCTTTTTCAAAATTAAAAAAGAAATTTGTAAGTGGATTGTAGATACTAATTTTCATGTAGCATATCTAGCTTAAATCATGCTGATAAGCCTTTGTTCCACTTAAGTTGTTTCACTTAGATTTTTGGGATTTTATAAATAATATTATTTGTTCTCCATAAGATAATTATTCATTATAAAATTTTACTATTAGACCTCTAATACGATTAATATATTAAGCATTTTAGATGTCTACACAGTATTAAATACCATAGTGCGTCAAACATTATTTAGCAATATTAGTATTAGGACTAGAAATGATACGACATACAATGTATTATTTGAATTGTTTAGGTTAATTCATTAGTGCATATTTGTAGTTTTGAAATTTGTTGCTAATAAATATTAAATAATTAAATATTAAATAATAATATGTCATATAATTTCATGCAATAAGCCTTAATCCTTGGATGCTGGAACTAGTTTTTTTTTTTAAAGACTCTCACTGGCATAGTATAGAAGAAAATCAAAGGAAAATACCGTGGTCTATGAAATAAAGTGTTTTATTGAGCTTTATTGCATATAGAATGGCCTTACCGTAAGGGTGACTTGCAGATGGCCAATTTCATATTAATAATGTTTGCTAAAGGATGTTATGTGACAACTTCAACTTCAAAATTATAAGTTGCTCCTGTATTACTTGGTAAATGAGACTTATAAAGTTAATTTAGGAGAGTGCTTGTACGATCTGCCACTTGGAGGATGTAAGAAATATATAGCATCAAAACCAAATAATTATATACGGTATTTTAACCTGACGAGTGTAGGGAACTGCCCTAGCGTACATCGTGTAGATGAAAAAGTTCTATTTACTGGCGGACTAGATACATATGCCTTTTGTCTGTAATGTCTCTATTTAGTGGCGGACCAGATGCCTACGCTTACGTCCTGTGTATGTGGGCGGGCTCCGTTTACTGGCAGACCAGATACTTGCATCCTGTGTATGTTTAAAAGTTGCTAGACTCGGTTAAACGATGCTGCGCGCTGCGGAAATTTATACTCGCCATTTGTTATACTGTGCGAAATAATAATTTTTTTTGAGAATATTTGAAATATGATAAATTTCTGTTGACGTATATTATCACGTAGAAGTATACTTAAGAACGACGTTAGATGGATAGCTACAACTTCTCTGAGCTAAATAATATGCTATATCTCATTGGTGTGCAAACAGTAGCTCTGTGAACTTGCACATACTTATTTCGGTTATTAACTAGAATACTTTTCAAAGATCGGTCTAACGATAAAATGCGTAAAGATGTCCATATGCAACAGGAAAATAATATTAACATTATAGCTAAGCTCTTGAACAAGGTATACGACTCAGCTACTAGCTAACAACATTGCTATCATCCTTCCAAAAACAGCTAAACAGCTAATGCAAGGATATTTAAAAACTAAGGGCTCGTCGGCTTATACAAGATGTATAAGTTCAGATTTAAATGGTGAATGGGTCAAAATAATGTAGGGGAAGATTATTTAAAATGGGATGTTGTGGTAAAGTAATTATTTTGTAGAACATGCAGCGCATGTAGTATCAGCCTTCAGCAGCTTTACCAAAATCGTGACTGGTACAACGCCGTTAGGTGAGTTTTCAAGTTTTTAACATATTTCTTATAAAAATTTAGATCTACAAACATAAGCTTTTTGTCTTCTTGCCAATGAGATGACAGCGATAATGTTTTTACCATCTGCTAGGACATAAATGGCCATTTAACGTATGAAGTTTTAAGGTTTGTTCACATGTTGATGTGTTGATAAAATGGGACGGGTCAGGTAGAAGCCCCTGACCGGGATGCATCCCATTCTAGAAACACAATGCTCCTTTTCTGTGTTAATTTGAATACGATTGCGGTGAAAATATTTGGTATTTATTTTATTTCAGAATCAGTTTACTATTAGCAAATATGACACCTCGGAACACAACTCGTCAGTCTTGGTCGAGGAAGGAATGACAAAAGCAATTAGATCGGTTTAAAGTGACAAATATAGTTACCTAAAAGCAGCAAAAGTTTGTTCGGTGCCAAAAAGTCAAATATAAAAAGCTTGAATTAAATAATTACCGGGCATGAAGAAGGCTTGGAAAGTAGACAACGAACTTTTTCGCGCCAAATGAAAGAATAACTTGTTATTTACGTAAAATCTATGAAGAGCAGTCTTTTTGAATTAACGTCTAGTGATAGGCGTAGGTTGGCATTTCAGTTAGCGGAAAGGAACAATTTTATTGAAAATCAAAAAATGGCTGGCTGGCTGGGTTTGGCTCCGACCATTTATTTTATGAAAATAAATCGCTTTTCCCCGAGGAACCTCAGACAACGTAGGCAGCTCGCGCTAGGGGCTTCAATAGAACTGTCGTGGAGAAATATTTTGATTTGCTGGAGACCCTTCGAGATAGATACGCGAAGAGTAGAGTAGAGTAAATTTTTATTTGCATAAACTTTTACATGTAATTTAGCAAATAATGTCATACATAAATAAATATACCTAAAAACCAAACACATACATAAAATCTTGTTAAAAGCCTAATTAAAAAGTGAAATAAAATTACTTAAAGTTAGTTTAAGGTATACTGACTACAATTAATATACCTACATAGATATAAAAAGATGACAAATTTAAATAATTAGATTAAAATACTTAAAGGAATAGAACATACAAAAATTACACATATAAAAGAAAATAAGATGCTGGTGAAAAAGAACCTGCACACAACCGCCTAAGGAGGCGAGTAGGCCAGGTACTCCGATATGGAATAAGGCTCAATGTTAACAAGATATTGAAAGAGTTTCTTTTGAATGCCTTCCAGCATGCTTCTTGTTGAATATATGTTGGAAGTTTATTATAAAATTTTGCACACACAAGGGACTTCTTTCAGTTAAAGATAGTCTATGAGATGGTACATTTAAATTGGTGCTCCGAGTATTGTATTCATGATTAGGCAAAAGATGGGAGAATAGGCTGAACTTTTTAAAGAGAATCATAATGCATTAAAATATGTAAACACCTGAAAAGCAGAAAAGGTTTAAGAGTTTGAATTTACCTCGACAAGACTCCCTGGCCCTTAATCCCAGAATCACCCTAATAGCTTTTTTCTGGACTGCAAACACAATAGAACTGTCTACTGCAGACCCCCAAAATATTATTCCATACCGCAAAATGAAGTAGAAGTTTGCATAATATACTGACAGCAGAACCTTTTGGTCAATGTATGCTCTTAAGACCCTCAGAGAAAAACATGCACTATTTAGTTTATTAGTCACATTTTTTATTTGCTCTTCCCAACTAAGGTTTTGGTCGATATACAACCCTAGGAATTTAACAGACTCAGCAGGTTGAAACTCTAGCGAAAGAAGATTTACCCTTTCTGGATATGCATCTCGACATTGGTTTGTTCTAAAGTATATGAAAACTGTCTTGTTTGAGTTGAGCAAAAGCTTGTTCCCACTGAACCATGTCTCGGCCTGCTGAAGAGATTGGCCTGCTCTTTCAAGAAGAATGTCCAAGGTTGTGCCCCAGAAGAGTGCGTTGGAATCATCTGCAAAATTTACGATGCTTGAATGATCAGTTACTACGTTTTCTGGGAGATCATTTATGTAAACCAGGAAGAGAAAGGGTCCCAAAATGCTCCCCTGGGGAATTCCCAAGCAGGACATCAATAGGGTCCGAGAAAAATTTACATTTCTGCCTCTCTAGACACACTTTTTGTGATCTTCCTGCAAGAAAAGATTTTATCCATTTTAATGGTGGGCTCTGTATTCCATACCTTTGTAGCTTTTGTAATAATAGCTTATGATCCAGGCTGTCAAAAGCTTTAGACAGGTCAAGAAAAGCACCTAGAGTTTTCATTTTGGCTTCTAGGTTGTCGAAAATTTTAGTCACACAATCATAAGTAGCCCTCTCAACAGACTTCACCGAGAGAAAGCCATGCTGAGAATCACTAAAAATGTTATTGGACACATTTGTGTATTCAGTAACTGACGGTTCTATGCTGAAAGACCTTAAGAACATCCTTAGAATACCTGGCCACCTCGCATCCTCAAGCAGAATGTCCATGTTGAAATCACCAGCTAAAAAAATAAATGAATTATTATCAACTAAATCATTTAAAATTACATCCAACTTAGCAATTAAAATTTGTGGATTTTCAGTCCGGTAGATATACATGATTACAATTTTCTTTCTGCCAACTTGCACTTCTGCAGCGAAACATTCAAAGATGAACTTTTCTGACAAGCTGGAGATATCAGTTCTAGGCTTGGGATTGTGCTTGTCATTGATATATATATATATATGCATATTGCACTGCCACCATGTTCATTTGAAGCTCTACAATAAGATGATGCCAGCTTAAAATTCATGATATTGTAGTTTCTTAATTGTACTTGTGTCTTCCAGTGCTCGGTTATACAAAGAGCAAGACACCATCGTATGTATGCACCATCTAGAATATTCCACGTCGATTAGACGGGCTTAACAACTGTGTAGTTGCGTCCGTCTAAGGTGATTGCATTGAAAAGCAGGAATCAAGTGGGAACGTTAATCTTAGCAGAACGAGGACCACTATGCACTACGGTAATACGCATGAGTGCTGCAGGGACATATGTTCCACCCATGATCATTTTCCCACGAGTTCGCGTCAGGGAAGAGTTTTCGATTGGGTTACTGGTCGAAACGATATGCCTGCCATCTTTCTGGTTGGATGTAATTGAATGTCTTCGAAAAGTTCTACAATCTATCAAAGTGTCAAAAGAAAATCCTTCATAGCTTATAATGGACGGCCATACAACTCATACTCAAAACATACCTGTAATAGAGAAAGCCAGGGATCACGTTGTTACAATATTGTGCTTACCACCACATTATAGCCATCGCATGCAACAGCTTGACGTGTCTTTTATGGCACCTCTATCGATATTCTACAGTCAAGAGGTTGAAACATTTTTAAGGAACAATCCAGGTAGAGTCGTCACAATTTACCAAGTAGGCAGATTATTTAAAAAGGCCTTTCTAATGGCAGCAACACCCAATAATGCAACTCATGATTTCCAGAAAACTGACTTATTTCCCGTTAATAGACACGTTTTCACTGACGATATATTTATAGTTGCTGATCCCACGCATCAGCCAAAAAAAAAATAAACAACTTCAACGGAAGAGGGTTCACCAGAAAGAGAACCACCATTTTAAATCAGGCACCAAACCCCACCTCCGTCTACTTCATATTCGACCCACATACTGCCACACTGCTACTCTTCATGAGTCAGATGACCACTTCTCCAGTGATGATGATACACCTCTGGCCAATTTTCTTCAAGATTGTGTTTCACCAGAAATGATTCAGCCATATCTAAAAGCAGCATTAAGAAGGCCTTCAAATACTGCAAACAGAGGTTAATAAAGCTGCCATCTTAACGAGCACAGCTCATAAGGATGGATTGAATGCCGGTATAGAGACGAACCGACGTAAAGTGCCAACTTTGAATGGAAAGGGATTATCGAAGGGAAAATCAGTTAAGAAAATCTCCAAACCAGAGAAAAATAATTCGACAGAAAAGAGGACTGATAAAGACCAAAAAGATATGAATGGAAAAACCGAGACCAAAGAAAAAAATACCACAAAAGATAGGCCTGATCAATGAAAACAGTGACGATGAAGAAAATCCTGTGTGCTTTTATTGTGAAGTAGATTTTATCAGCAGCGAACCTGGCGACCAGCGGATTCCGTGCAGTTCCTGCAAGAAGAAGCTTGTGGTCTTTCAGGCAACGGAGCGAGTTATCTCATATGTGATCTGTGCTAGGAAATATAATCCCATTTAAAAATCACGACTGATTCCTTTCCAGATATATATGTCCAAAAAACGGGAAATTTGACTCGAGCAAGAAATTTTCTTTTCTATTCTATTAATACTTTCATACGTTAAGTTTATTTTTTAAATATAGTTATGTTCGGTACATCTATCATGAGGGTTGCCCGTGATTTTGTACTTAATTTCTTCTAAAACCAGGTTCAAACCTTAAGGATCTCATTTTAGGCAAAGTTCCCCTAAATACTAAAGGTATAGCCTCGCTCATAAAAAGGAATTTTTAAACTTCTTTATTGACTTCGAAAAGAGCAAAGTGAAACATAAAAATGATAATATAATTATATTATCTCGTTTTAGTACAGATTTATTTGTCACACGTTAGTGAACGCCTTTAAAAATAAATAAATTTTGGAGCAATAACTGATCTAGCCATTTCAGTAAATCAATCATTAGCAAACGCAATGTGGTAATAATATTGGACTGGTATAAATAAAGAACAAGGGAATGTAATTTGTACCCAATTCCTGAGTTAACATGGATATGCTTGAAACCCCAATTAATAAAATTTTACTTCTTGCTTTTAGCGTTATGTGAGTATATTTGCTACTATATTATTAAAGTGGAAAATGCTATTCCAAAAACCAAATTTACATACCTGCCGTTTCAATATTTAATGTCATACATGAATAAATATATGACGAATTTAAAATGCATTTAATGTAATTAATATCAGCCATTTCAGCTGCGCTTCATACAATTTTGATTAAAGCACAACTAACCAAATTTGTACATATATTTAGCTCAAAATATGGATTTTTGGAATGTATAATATTTCCGCACAATTATAATTAAATTTCTAATTGACTTCGTAATGAACCGACAATGCCAGATATAGAATTTTTAATTGATCCCATTTTATACGGGGCAATGAACGTTTATTCGGTACTGATTGTATATTATTTTTATTTTTGCATTTTATTAACTAATACAAGAAAATACAGGGTGTTATATATATAAGATATCACGTCAATGTAAGTTTTTCTAATTAGAATACCCTATATTTTATCAAATTTTTTTAAACTACCTAATATTTTAGGCAGATTTCGTTTAAGGTATAGGACACCTTAAACGAAAAATCTGCCTAAAATCTTGCGTAGATTCAAAAAATGTGAGATTGTTTTTAAAAGTTCAGTATTAATTTTCTTTTTATAAACGAAATATCACTTTTTTATTGCAAACTTGAATTCTAGTGAAAGATCTAAGAAGATTTCATGCTATACCTACTGAAAATCAATCGTTATTTAAACACAGAAGAAATAATATTTAAAACCGTTGACATATTTTATTAAACCAAAATTGTTTACAATAAGAGAATATGCCTGCATATTTTAATAAATGTTAGAACTGGTATCCATTCACAACACAAGTCTACAATGACACAATCAATCCACAAACTCTCTTTGGATGTTAGAACCTTATTTAGGATACTTTGCGTAGCATGGGTTTTATTTTTATTTTCAAGTCTTCTAAGTGGTTTATTTTTGTATACAACAGAGCTTTACGAGAGGAAATCGAGCGGAGTTAAATCGGGTGATTTACCTGGCCACTATATTTCGCACCGCCGCGCCGGCCTATAACACGATGAGGAAACGTATTGTCTAAATATCTTCGAACATTTTTTGCACTAAAATGTGTAAATTAAAGACTGTTTTATGTCTCTTAGTTCTTTTGAAATCCATGTTTCTTAAAACATTAGTGAGTTTACATGTTAAGTTCTCTATGAAATGGAAAGAAAAATATTTTTGTGCGTTTTTAGAAATATTGCTTGTTCTATCATCAATAATAATTGCAGTTTGATCTATTGAGATAGATGCTGATAACGCTTTTTCTGTTAAGAACCCTTCCCATTTCCCCCAGTGAATTTGTTAATAACTACCAACTTCTTAATGACTATATTACTGTGAGCTTTGATGTAGTTTCACTATTAACAAACATTCAAATCAAATCAAATATGCCTTATTGTCAGAAGATTTTCTCTCATTGACAAAGCTATTTAAAAACTACATATTCAATTATTACAATATAATATCAATAGTTTGAAAAAAAAAACAATTCAATAAAATGCAATCACGGCTTAAAGCACAAAAAAACAAAACACAGAAAGATAGAATCTTCAAAGTCCAATAAAAAATATATATTAATATTAAAATAAACCATCACATTAGTCTAGATTTGTCAACCGCTGGAAAATAAAGACAGAACAGAAACCTACAATCTATCATCGTAAAACTCGTCAAGGGAGTAATAGGCTTCTTAACATGCGCATTGAAACTCCTATCATTCTCCAAGCTTTTAAGTTCCAGAGGCAGGTGGTTAAGCATTTTTACCCGTTCATACAAAATTGGGTTCTTTGTCAATGCAGTCCTCGGGATAGGCAATCCCAAATTGTCACTACCGAATTTGGTTATCCTTGCCGCACTGACGTCCAAACCCTCACATTTATTATGAACCATATCCACAGTCAAGAGTATAAAGACAGAGGTCAAGGTGAGGATCCGCTCTTGAAGAAATAGGGGTCTGCAGTGCTCCCTAGGACCGACACCACACAAGCATCTTACAGCCCACTTTTGGAGTACAAAGACGGATTTCATAAGTTGGTTGCTTGCAAAACCTAAAAATTTTATACCGTATCTCAGATTCGACCAAGGCAATATCTCGGCTGCCCAAAATTAAAACGAAGTAACTGACATTTTTTCCTAAACCGAGTTATATGCCCAAGAGAACCTGCTGTGTTTTTCCGCACATTTTGATAACAGACCGAACCAAATCAGGGAATAAATAACGAAGTTATGATACATGTTAAAAGCATTAACTGCACACATACCCCCGCCTTTCCAAAATTTAAACACTGTAACTCCACAATGCAAAAAAGAAAGGCAGTAACTGCGTAACAGTTAATGTCTTTTTATTTGTGATTTTCAATTACTGTGTTCTTATTTTTTGTTTTTTGATTATTTTGGTTCTGTATAAAACGAAGTAACTACATTTTGCTGGATAAAAACAAAGTAATTACATCGCAGTTACTGTGTTTTAATGTTGTGAGATGCAGTTGCTTTGTTTTTTTTTTCCAGCAAAATGTAGTTACTTCGTTTTATACAGAAACAAAATAATCAAAAAACAAAAAGTAAGAACACAGTAATTGACAATCACAATAAAAGACCGGTTGTTCTATGGTTAAATAAATGCTTTTCTTAATTCTACTTTCATTGATCCAAATAAATTGTTCTCCCACTTTCATCATTACGCCATATCCTACATAAGTTTTTAGATATTAACTTGGATAATGAAGTAATTTAAGAAAAAATAATTTATTTCATGTGAAAATAATAGTAATAATATTACCTTCGTTTTAATAAAAAAAAATATAATAATGCTAATGATGTTGTTTGGTTATTTCAAAGAATATATTTGATGGGTTAACTAACTTTCCATAATTAAATCAAAGTAAGTGTAGTTTATTTGTTTTAATGTGTAATATCATTTGATATGTCTTCCAAAAACATAAGAAAAAACAAAGTAATTGACGCCTTACTTCGATTTATTAAAATTATCAAACCATACTATACTAAAAACACGCTTCTCCCCCTTCTTCTATGAAGTTTAAATCCTTACCGCTTCCAGAAGCATTTATTTTGATCGGCCAAACAAATATGTCAAAAGTTAATTTTTCTCCGTTCACATATAAATGCACTTACTTTGTTTTAACTTTGGACAGCCGATCTATCCCCCTTGCAGTAGTTATTGCAGTTATACAATATCGACCGTGGAAGTACTACTGCGTTGTCTAAAAATGTCGTGAAGTGCACCAAGTGTGCATGTTTCGATACTTGGACAATGTTGACGGTTTAAGCCATATAACAGTTGACGGTACCCTCACGGGTATATTATAGCCCATAGCCTTTCGTGGTCTGTGGCACACACACATAAAAAAATACTCTGATCCAAATCATTTCTCGTCACCCTGAAAACGTAGCATGCAGATGCCAATCTTTTTCGCACGACCTGCATATGATTTTCAAATTTCAATTTGGTAACAATGAAAAGTCCTAGAAACCTATAACTATCTTTAACACTTATTGGAACCCCATTAAGGTTCTGCGTAAAATCTTTGGACCATGCAGAGTTCGAAACCAGAGACCAACAGAGCAGTTCCGACTAAGAACAAATAGCGAACTGGCTGATCTCTATGAGGATCCAGACATTGTAAAATAAATTAAGGCCGGGCCAAGATAGGCTGGTCATGTACACCGACAACCAGACTCTAGATTGATTAAGATAGTTTGGGAACAGAATCCAGAAGGGCACAGATCTCCAGGGAAACCGCGTATGAGATGGAGAGATAACATCGTTGCAGACCTGAGAGCGATGGGAATAGAATACGATCCCGAATTGATGGAAACCAAAGTAGGATGGAGAAGGATCGTCCAGTCAGCCAAGACTCACCAAGAGTTGTAGAGCTACAGAAGAAGAAAAACCCCATAAAGATTACATCTGATATAGAACATTTCAAAGTCAAAATATCAGTATTTTCAATATTGAACATCTTCCTTGCACTACTTCATTATCGCATTAATTTCACGATCAATGTTATCCCTGAAAATGTTAATATCTGTGCCCAGCCACAATATCGACGTATTAATAGCAAATAATGCAAAGGATCCATCAATGCCAATGGAAGCCAGGTTGATAACGCATATAAGAATCAAGGGTGGGCCAGTCGCCAAGTCTTGAGGAACCCCATGCCCAATGCTTTGACCTGATGACAGACAATTTAGACCCTTAACAAATTGTCTTCTATCTATCAAATATGAGTGCAGCCAGTTCATTACTACACCCCTAAGCTCATTATAGGAAAGTTTTTGGAGCAGTATTCCTCGATCGACACAGTCAAAAGCCTTCGATAAATCGCAGAGAACTGCCGCAGCCATCTCGCCCTAATTCAGTCCCAAACACAGTCTCATAAGAAAGTTGAATACTGCATCGCATGTGTTTTTTTAAGTACGAAATCCAAATTAGTTCACGTTCAACAATTTATGTTTCCGAAGAAAATCCATCATTCTAGACTTTACAATTTTTTCTACTATTTTAGACAATGTTGGAAGAAGCAAAATAGGGCAATAACAAGATGTATCCTCAGTATTTCCATCTTTAAATAAGCCGACTTCAAAGTGTCTGGGAATTGACCCATGCCAAAAGATTAATTGATTGCACCATCAAATATTTTCAACGAGATATCGTCAATACCAGATAAATTTTTATTTTTGATCTTTCCGAATAAACTTTTTATTTTATTTATATCCGTATGAAATAGGCCAAAGTCGATAACGGAAACATTTTCCAAATAACTGATGGGATCAACGTCAGAGGAAATTTTAGATGCAAACCTGTCTGCAACTGATTAGTAAAAATCATTAAAATTATTAACATCAATCTCATGTTCCCCGTTAGAAATACCATTCATGCTCCTTAACCCATTTACTATGTGCCAGATTTCTTTAGGTTTATTTTTAGCCCTATAAATTTTATTACTATAATAATTTTTTTAGCATTTTTTATTGCCCTTTTATAATATATCAATCTATACTTATTGAAATATGTGATTACGATTTCTATAGAAGTCCTTCCAATCAGTTTACATGACAAATAGTGCAATCTACATTTTTCGACTTTCGAAAATATTCTAACGGTCCTTTTTCAATCTACCATAATGATATTTAATAACGCATACTATAATAGTTACTTATGGTACTAGTGCGTTATGTTATACAAGTTACGCTGAGAAATATTTGCCCCTGGATGCCGTGCGTTGGGGAGATCCATCTAATTTTAAGTATTCAAATTTTGGAGTCGAAACCATTAAACTATTATACTACATAATTTATAACTACACTATTGTCTATCTATATTTATCTACAATACAAACATGGGTAATAATAGGTTCAGGAAATGGCTAAGGTGCTATTTGTCGGCAAGCGATTTTAGTTGCAGTAAAATTTAATTTCATAAGTACGTATTGTGAACACCGAAATCACAAATACAAACCCTATACATACATAAATACGTCGGTTTTTTTAATTGTAGGGAAAATTTCCGATATTAAATAAGCCTTATTCAAATAGAATGTAAAATCAGAAAAATACAGAAAAAGATTTAAGGCTTGTAATGAATGATATAAACAGGAAATTAATTTTATGGATGTATTGAGTAAAAGTACTACTGTTAGGTCTTTCCTGTAAAAGAAATATTATATAGATATCAAGGAAGCATTGCTGTCAATGTCATATTGATATAATATCTTAATAGCTATTTATGTACCAAGAGCGTCACTAAGATGATTACGCCCGGAGAGCGATAATCCAGCCCGAGGGATAGATGATTATGTACAGGCGTCAGTTTAAATGTGCACATTGGTAAAGTGCATATGTGAGAAAATAAAGACTAAGTAATTTTTAACGACCAAATTTATTTTCATATTTTTGCATGGAATAAAAAAAGGTTAGAAAAGTAAGGGCGAAATAAAATAAATGAGGATTTAGTATCATCTGTAGAATAGCTAAACAGACAACAAAATCACTTGTGATAAACCATGCTTTTTCATCAATAATGTAATTGTTGATGTTATAGTGAATTCTACACTAAAATCCCCGCAAATTTAATACTTGATTGGTTGATTGGTATAATAATATCTATTTAGATATTACATCAATTCAGCCCGAGGGATAGATGATTATGTACAGGTGTCAGTTTAAAAAGTACACATTGGTAAAAATAAAGACTTTTTAACGACCAAATTTATTTTCGTATTTTTGCATGGAATAAAATAGGTTAGAAAAGTAAGGTCGAAATAAAATAAATGAGGAATTGATACCATTTGTAGAATAGCTAAACGGACATCAAAAACACTCGTGATGCACCATACTTTTTTCATGAATAATTTATTATTTATTTTAGTGACTTCTACACTAAAATATCAGCACTAAAAATCCAAATTTAACACTTTTAGTTGATTGGTATAATAATTGTTTCAGATTCGATCTTGGACGATTTTCTAAACAAACAGAGATGTGCGCGTTGGCACTATAATTTACCATAGGGTCTAGTTCTAAAGTGATTTTGTAAAAAAAACAAAAATCTTTAGCATTATATGAATATTTTAATAAGTTATTTTTCCTGAAAATAACTGGAAACTCATAAATAAACAAAATATAAACATTGAATGATTGTATGTAGTCAGTGCTACGATATGGATGATATATGTCGATGCTAGATATCGACCTTGAAGATATCACAAGAATAATACTCCTAAAAACTAAAGCATTGCATAAACAACTGTAATCCTAAACAAGTATATGATTATAAATATAATTTTGCAGCTATATACACTTAAATGTTCATTAATGTTCCTGCGGAACAGCTACGTATGAGCTCGATTAGCTGAGATAACTTTGAGATGAAATACATTAACATACAAGCAATAATAACAATACCTTAGTGTCCACCTATAAGCTAATATGTAGAATATATTCACCACTTGACGAGCAATGTTCAATCGTTCAGCAATTTATCTTCAAACACAGGAAATATCACTTTTAAACACTTACTAAGTGCTTCCTTAGCTTCTATATAAAATGTGGTTCAATTTCTTGCAAATAAGAATGACTTGAATGGTGCATTGAGATTTGAGAATGATATGCAGATAAATGCTTATATGATATATGCTGACTTGGCTTGGATGTCTTTGTGGAATGCGTTTTATACACGCAAAAATGATTACTAAAACACGCTATGCAGGTAGCATAGATAAGCTTCAATCCGTGTAGTGGAAAATGCATTTGTGAGATCTTTATATTGTAATAAAGCATAGAGAAACTTGGCAGACAAGTGCCGAGTAATCCTTATATTAGAATAAAGCCAGATAATATTTGCAGACAAGTGCAGGGTAATCCTTATATTAGAATAAGACCAGAGTATAACAAACCAGTGTTATACTTTGATAAAGCATGGAGAATGTTGAACACCCATGGATAAGACCAATGGGAACGCTAGTACAGCGATGGTACCGCGTTTGAGATTTTGAGAGAATTATTGTAAACGTGTGAGTTTACTTACTTGAGATTCGAGACAAGACTCGTTTAATATTGAGAACCCATGGACAAGACCAATGGGACCGCTAGTACAGCGATGGTACTTCGTTTAAGAGAATGTGAATGTAAACGTTCGAGACAAGGCTCGATTGTAGAACTCCCATGGACAAGACCAACGGAGACGCCAGTACAGCGATGGTACAGCGTCATATTGAGATTGAGGATAATGGCACACAGGGTGCCGATAAATACTTTACTTGTAGGCTTGAGACGACGACGGGCATGGATGGATACCACAATTCACTTGAGTAGAGAACTAGAGGGATTATGAGGTCTTAAAACGTGAAAACTTGCCCAGCATGGCGACTTGGCACCATGCCGGCGGGAAGAGCGCTCTTAGCGCGTGCTATTTTGTTGGGATTCACGACTCGACTTAATTCTAGAATGTAGAACTAGATCAACTCGAAGGAGTTGTCACCGCCCCTTCTGGCGGGATAATCTACATCCTCCAGAAATATAAAGGGCAATAATGTAAATATAGAGATATTGTGTAGAAACTTAGCAGGATGGGTTGTCTAAATTAATATTATGAATTCTAACATAAATCTGGTTAAAATCTGCTGACTAGTTCTCATGAAATTCGATTATTAAAGATCGGAATTTTAGGGACCACTAGGTAATCCTAAAACTTCCTAGCTGTAATGCTAGGAAGTTTTAGGTTGGGTGAAGTGACAATCCTGTAGGCTAGCGCTGTGATTGGTCGGCTCGGGGTAGGATACGCGCCGGGTACAGCGCCTTTTCTGTAGAAAGCGCTGTGATTGGTCAGATGCCTTTCGAGGCCGCTTTACTTTTAGCTTTCTAGACTGCCTGATGCCGTGGATAAACGTTATAACAAGAGATGGCGTTAATAGTATCGACAAGGTTTTTAAGATTTCTTTGGAATGCGAGCAGTGGCGTGGAATGTTAAATAATACAATATTAATTATATGTACAGGTGTCAGTTTAAAAAGTACAAATTGGTAAATGGCATTTGTGAGAAAATAAAGACTAAGTGATTTTTAACGACCAAATTTATTTATCATATTTTCGCGTGAAATAAAAAAGGTTAGAAAAGGTAAGTTCGAAATAACATAAATGAGGATTTGATACCATTTGTAGAATAGCTAAACGAACATCAAAACACTTCTGATACACCTTACTTTTTCATCAATAATTTATTATTGATCGTAGTGAATTCTACACTAAAATACCGAAATTAAAATTCCTAATTAACCACTTTTAGTTGATTGGTATAATAATTATCTATTTAGATATTACACGACACTTACGCATAGGTACTTGCAGAACAATAAAAGTCAGAAACGCACGGAAAAACTAACTTGTATCGTATATGGGTCTTACAAACAAATCTGTACTGTGAAATACCTAATAAAATTGTTACTTGAAGCCATAAAGATAATTGGTTGATATTATATTCGAGCTCTATGCTATGATTCTTCTCAATCCTCGTCCCGGACTGATAATTCTGAATATTCACGTTATAAATACCTTTTATTTTTACCGTCTCCCACGAGAAATGTTTATTGCGAGAATAGATTAGCTACTACATATTCTTAATTTTTACTGGCTGATATCACGAGAACCCTGCTGCTGCTAAAATGCTTTAAGGTATTTATCTCATTATCGTTGGTTTTACCTGTAGTATTTTCTTTTTAGATCCATTCTGTTTATTTATAATGATATTCTCAGGAGTTTAGTATGCTACAAGGCCCGATTTAGTTGAGGTAACTTGATCAAAGAACTGTAGCTGAGCTACTGGAGAACAATCGCCAAAATATTTGATGATTTTTAAAATATATTTAAGCTGAACCGTAACTATTGTATGAAGGCAATGAATCACATTTTCAGGATTTCAAAGATACCTTAAATCCATTTAAACCTCGATTAGGTAAAATAATTTGGGTTAGAATTGAACAAGGGTTAAAACTGTGCGGACAAATATTCCTTAATTATATTCCCCTCTTCAAACAATTGACTTCCACTGTTTTTTCGTCGGACCCAACCCTCACTTTCAATACCCATATTACAATTAGGCACTGTAACACGATTTGTTAATTGCTTAACAACGGTCCATGTGCCAAGTTTAAGCAGCGGTTTTCATTTTATGTACAGGCGCGGGTCGAAGAGTTGGTAGTTAGGCGAAGGCATCACTAAAGTTTTAACTAGGAATAAATCAATGATTTTTGCACATTGAAATCAGGGCAGTAAAATTTAGAAACATATCCTAGACAAGAATATCGTGAAATTTAGAAATAAAAGGTATTAGTGAAAGACACTTTTAACACTTACTTACCAAAATAAACATCAGGAATTTAATTAAACTATTTATTCAAATCTTAAATGCTTTCGTAAACACTCTAAAGGTAATTAATTAACTTGAGTTTATGGTATTGTCCATAAACTAATGAGAAGAGTTATATATTGTCTAAATTATTAGACTATTAAATCAAATTAAACTAAGATTCTAAGTTTTAATATATGTTCTATTTTCTTAAGATTGCCTAATTCTTGTTTGGATATAGTTTTAACTAAACTTTGAATTGTTGAGTTTCTGACCAGTCGCAGTTAGTCACAAAGTCCAAAAAACTAATCTAAATTAATCCCGTGGCAGCGATACAAATAAATAGTTAATAAAAATATACTAAATCAATGAATTAACACGAAGTGAGCTCAGTTCGATACCGGTATTAAGGCGAAAAATTAAAGATGCAAATTGCAGTTATGTGAAACAATTTACTGCCATGAGGCTTATAGCCAATTGCAGTAAAAATAAATCACTTCATTATCATAACATTAGCAAAATACATTCCCCACTCGAGATAATATCAGATGTGATAATGAATGAAATAAGTATCTATAAAGAAAACATGAAAAGAACCAGGAATAAATATGGAACACACTGACAGATAACCTAAAGCTGTAAACGGTAAGCTCAATAAGCAAAAACGGTAAGTTCATTGAAGAAAAATGAGAAGTAACGGTAATAGGTATGATATAAGATGGCAAACGTTTAGCAGTATATGCATTAATCAAAACGATAAATAACGGCAAACAAAAGCTGTCAGTAACGGTAATAAGTACGATATCAGAAAATAGATGATCTACAGTCGATTAACGGTAAATTCATTAAACAAAACGATAAGTGGCGGTAATAGATCCTATATAAGCAAATAGACGACCTACAGTCGTTTAACGATATGTTCATAGATGAAAGTAAATTATATATAATTTGAACTATTCAATAGAGACAACAGATTGATTACAAATATTTTTTTTAATATAATAATAATAATAATAATAATAATAATAATAAGATGCTTTATTGTCAAAACATTTAAAAATTTGTAGACAAAGCTAGAGCCAGAGTACAAAACATATAAAAACAGAAATAGAAACATGCAATAAAAAGAAAAAGGAACACCTAACTATACAAAACTCTATACAATTGTGCAAATTGTACGTGGTCAAAATAATATATAAAATAATAAATATCAAAATATTTAACATCAAATCCTAAACACTAAACAAAAAACATTAAACACGAAATCATTAGAGTTGAGTAAGATACTCAAAATCAAGTATTAATAAAAAAGTCGTTAACTGCGTATAAGGCTCTCCCCACTAAGTATGATCTCAAAGCTTTGCGAAAGGCGGGGAACGATGTTATTGACTTCATTTCAAATGGCAGATAATTGTGCATTTTTTTGCATTGTACAGTTTAGAGCTTTTAACTAACTCTAAGCGTGGGGTTGGCAGATAAAGATCATGCTCCGTATTCCTAAGTGGCTAGTTGTGAGATGGCCTATATGGAATAACAGAGACGTGCTTGCGGATTAAGCAAACGGATTCAAATATGAATAAGGAAGGAAGAGTTAATATTTTAAAAATCCTGGCGGTTAGTTCTACTGTATAGTCTCAGTGAGTATCAAATAGCTCAAATTGAGTCGCACAACACGTACCCCAGAATGGAAGGGCGTATCGGAGATCCGACTCAAAAAGGGCATAATAGACTGTTCTAGCAGTTGACATGTTAAGCTCCCTGGAAACAGTTATTAGCGCAAAACAGGTAGAACTTAATGTTTTTGATAAGGAATCGATGTGCAAGTCCCACTTTAAATGGTTGTCCACCACAAGCCCCAAGGATTTCACAGATTCAACGATGTCAATAGTGGTGTGATTAAGTTCAAAAGATTGCAAATGACAAAACCTTAGTTTTAGAAACGTTGAAGCACAGGAGATTAGAATCGCACCATGATTTAATGGTGATGAAGTGATACAGTTCTGTGAAGCGCCGTAATATCCGGGTTGCTCCAAGTCAAACTAGTATCGTCCGCAAAGAGACAAACTTTACCGCTAATGTCCAGACAAGCAATGCGTTGATAAACAGCAGAAACAAAACAGGAAGGGTAACCACACTAGTCGTCAAACATCTTTATCGGAAAATACGGCCGATAATTTCAGAAAATACACCTGGCAGTATATTTGCCAAATGATCTCGGGATAAGACGGTAATTAAACCTGATGGTCGAAAATAGCAACGATAATTTCAGATATTGTAGGCTAGTAGTTTTTTACCTCCTACATGCTTGAAGCGTTAGGAGGGAAGGCCAAGGAACCCGTCAATTCCAAAAAGAATACCTACGACATCTGTGAAAAAGGCGCGGGTCAGGGCGTCGAGCGAGTAGGAATAGCTTCCCTTGACACTAATGGATTGTACTCGAAAGTAGGGTAGAGAGAGTATCGACAACACATATCGACCAGTAAAAAGAAGAAATTGCACTACTGGGTACGGAAAAAACCGTATTTTTATATCGACCTAACCTTCATTTTGTCCT
>MU187447.1:42526-74403 GCA_016904865.1 Pissodes strobi | reverse complement strand
AACCGAATTTTGGCGACTAACCTTAACTAACCAAAAACAGTAAAATTTATAATAACGTATTGGAACCGTTTCAAATAACTATCATAAATTGAAACTAACTGAAATTAACCGAAAGTTTATTGAACAACAAAGCTAACCAAAAGTAACCAAAAATGCGAAAACATAAATCAAAATAGATTAAAAATATTAAAGTAAGTTGAAACTCACTTAAATTAGCCGAATTTCGGCGACTAACTAAAATTAACCAAAAACATTAAAATTAGTTATTCTAATTCTAAAATAAATAAAAACCAACTAAAACTAACAGAAATCTGATTGAATGACAAACCAAAACTAATCAAAAGTAACCAAAAGCACTAAAACGTATCGGAATAAGTTAATTAAACGGCTAAACAAAACTAACTAAAAGTAACCAAAAGCGAAAGAACGGGCTAAAACAATTCGGAACAGGTTACAATTATTATCTACCGCAACGTCATGGCTAGTTATATATTAATAGATTTTCCTATCTACAAGTGGAGGGTAATTTTTTAGGTCTTCATATCCGCACATTTTTTTATTTTTTTATAATTATGTTAAAAATATTATAATGTTAAAAAGGCATTTCTTTAATTAGTTAGTTTTAATTCATTTTGGACACTTGAATCGACTCCGATACGTTACAATCAAATTTAATGTTTTCGGTCAGTTTTGGTTAGTCGCCAAAATACGGTTAATTTAAGTTAGTTTTAACTTACTTTAATATTTTTAATTTGCGCGATACGGTTTAGCCCTTTTTAGTGCTTTTGGTTAGTTGTTCAATCAACTATCGGTTAGTTTCAGTTAGTTCCAATTTATTTTAGTAATTTGAACCGGATCCGATACGTTATAACCAATTTTAATGTATTTGATTAGCTGCAAAAGTCCGGATAATTTGAGTTAGTCTTACTTTAATTTTTTTAATCTGTTCCGATACATTTAGTTCTTTTTGGTGTTTTTGATTACTTTTGGTTGGTTTGGGTTACTAGTTCATCACGTATATGAAATCATGTACGGCAAATGTAGCATGCACTTTTTCGCAATTTGATGCCCCATAACAGCAAAACAGAAACATTTTCAATATTAAAAGTACTACGGCAGATGTAGAGCGATGAGAGAAATTCTCATAAATGCAGCCAATCACTTGAGAAATGCACCCGGATATTTGGCCATGTTAAAGCGGACGCCAAATAAGTCAGCTAGAGTAGTGGAGGACAGCTCCGTTCGCAAAGCCATCTCCGAAAACTGACGATTTCGCAGAAAATGTAGCGCGAGTAATGAAGTGTTAAGACCTTTAAGAAGCTATAAATTTACTTTACTAGCTTAATATGCCCTTTTTATATTTAAATTACCACACTATTTTTCAGGTACTTTGAACCTTCTGCTTTATACATGTTTTAATAGATGAATCAAGTTATAAACTGTTAAATACATTATTTTTTCTTCAAACGTCAGTAAATCCGTCATTACTCGACTGTGTAGACGGCCGTGAAGTTTCATTTTTCCTCCGCCGGAGCTTTACTTTTCTCTTTTCCACCGGCGGAGGTAAAAGTGTTACCATAGCAACATAGATACAAACAAACAACAAAGCAAGCGTCAACAACTCAAGAATTATTAAACTAAAATTTGTGCACTGCATTTCTAAAAATCACTAATTTAGGAACAAATTGGTTATTATTTAATCGAACTTACTCAATAACCACAGCTTAGTACAATCAGCTAGGACACTCCGCTCGTGAGAACGGTTTGCGCCGATCCTTGCGCATGGCGCCATTATGGGGAAGATCACGGCACTAGCGTCGGTAGCGGCTATTTGTTCCTTAGATTTTGAAATAATTGAACATAGGCGTAGTTAAAAGTGTTGATACCGATTTCGTGTTTTTATAACTAGCGATATCGTGAGTTTCCCAAAGATGGGACACGTTTGTGCCGCTAAAGGTTGTATTAATAAAAAATATAATTGTGATAGGAGCTTCTTTCGGTTTCCTAGTGATAAAAAGAGGTAAGTATCTAATCATAACTACGATATATGTAATATTTTCACGGCTTAGTACAAAGCTGTGATATTTTGTTGGGTCCACATTTCAACTTGAATATTCTTATTGTATATTATGGGCATGTTTGTCATATCATGCCATCATTCTTTATGTCATCAACTTACTTCGTAAATAACGGATTGCCGCCTGACAATAGTTATTTGGGTATTTAGAGCGCAAAGTAACGGATTGCCGCTTGAGAAAGAATTCATTTCATCTTTCGAAAACGGCAATCTTACTTTGCGCTCGAAAAACACACAGAACTTTTTCTACAGCCGCATTTTTTAAAATTATATTCACATTTTTCTCTATACTTATTCTGAAATTTGCAAATGACTGTCAGTTTTGACATATTATGTTCGGGCTTCGAGCATATTTAGAACAGGAGTGCCAGCAACAAACTGTAACCAACGCACGACTGTCATTTATTTATCTTCGGTTTCCATGACCATTTAGCACACTAGACGAAAAAAGTGAGAATTTCCTTTTCCATGTTCGCGCTAGAGCGCAAAATAAGGATCCACGGCATTCGTCGATTTTGCGATTTCATTTGAATTTAGTATTTAGTTATTTTGCGCGCGGCTGTAGAAAAAGAATATTACTGTAATCTTTCGAAAACGGCAATCTTATTTTGCGCTCGAAAAACACACAAAATTATTTCTACAGCCCCATTTTTATAAATTAAATGCACATTTTTCTCTATACTTATTCTGAAATTTGCAAATGACTGTCAGTTTTGACATATTGTATTCGGGCTTCGGGCATATTTAGAACAGGAGTGCCCGCAACAAACTGTAACAAACGCACGACTGTCATTTATTTATCTTCGGTTTCCATAACCATTCATAGCACACTCGACGGAAAAAGTGAGAATTTTCTCAAAATATGTGCAGTAATAGCCGAGTATAACAAACCGAGTAGCGACATAAAGCGTCGGCACCTTTGATGTTCAAGGGACCGATTCCGGCAGAGCCGATGACAGTTGGACACCATATTTGTAAACTGCTCAAACCATAAAGTGGCTCGAAAGGAAGCGATTCTGTGACTACACTATAAAAAACTTGAAGTGGAAAATATGCTCAAGTTTCATATTTGAATCTGGCTCATTAAAATTTAAAGCTTTTCGATAATTAGTGGTTTTCCTACTTCCTATCACCTTTGTCGATAATAATTTCTGAAAGCTTTCATCATAAAAATATATATTACTTATATTTCTTCTACGATTTGTTGATAAAGGAATCTCAATATTTTCTTGTAATTTTATTTAAATAATTACTTTGCTTTAGTGAGGGTGCGTTGAGAGAAAAATAAACCCACATATTTCATTTATCATGTTAAGAAGTTGCTGTGTCAATTTTTAACCTAAATAATAGCACTTTGAGCTTACACGCGTCTGGTTTGGAAGTTATTGAAGAGGTGTAGCAGAGGTTCTTGTAGTGTAGTAGGTAGTAGAAAAAGATATATTGTACGACGTTTTCAGCGGTTCTCAAATAGACATTTCTTGTTATACTAGTTTCAGCAACTTCTTGTTATTATGTTATTATAAATAGTACTCCATTTCTTTAAATTACGATAAGTTATATTTACAAAAGTATTGGGTAAATTTTTTGAAACTTTGATACGTGGAGGAAAATTAAAACTTGCAACAGCACAACCAAAAAGTTTTTATTAATTAACCAGTCGGCTGAGGAGTTGTAAGTCAGGAGTACTTACTTACCTCCAGTTGCCTTAAGGGATTTTAACCCTTAAACCCGCTCTTATGAAGACAATGTTGTTAAATTATTAATTTGAATAAAAGACAACAATTTTTAGTAGTCTAACAATGTTTATTAATCAAAGGTTATTGAAAGTAAATTTGCGGCGTAGATTTCGGCAGAAATGCAACTAAAAATGTTTAATAAACAAGTTTTGACATACGGGTACAACCAAAAATAAAAAATTACCATATAAAGGCAATACTAAGCCAACCCAGGGAGGGATGACTGACTATGTCCTCTATGAGGCATGGCTCGAAAAAAAAAACTATTACTGACTGATGGTCAGTAATAGTGGAACATTAGCAGCCTCCCTTGTTAAAGAGTAAGATAGCACCAACTCTTCATTCCCGCCGACCTTGTTCGATCCTCTTCCGTCTCGGTACTCTATTTACACTGTTAACAGATATACTCGGTAAAAATCCTAGCAGAAGCATTTAAAGGGATAAAATTTGAACTGTCTTCTCAAGCACATGAACTTCGGTTAACTTAACAGAATCTAGGACTCAATACTGACCACGTAATGCAAATGATTTTAATTATTTATAGTTAATGGTCGCTGTGCAATACATTTATTATTATATAATTGTACCTACATATATACTAATAAGACAGCGAATATAATAATGCTTATAATAAATTAGTGGTTGCTATCATATAAACAATATTGGCTTTAAACTTTACGGTAACCATTTACCGTTACATACCACTATTAATAAACCATACAAAAATAAATATGAGAACAATATTACTCAAATCTATAAGCACAAATTATCAATACCATATCTAGATCAAATAACTTAAAAAAAATGCTATTACCCTTTTGCTTAAAGAGAACACACACAGCTCTAAACGCTACTATTTACATACATACATACATAAGTTTTCAAAAATCAGAGTAAATTTTTATGAAATGAAAAATGCAATAATTTTTATCAACTATACATGTGATAGGATTTTCAATTTCCGAATGACTTTTTTATCAGAACTATTACATTTGAGATGTCTATTATTAAATTTTAAAGAATAAAATATTTTTAGTCTTAAATAAATAGTTTTAATACAAACAACTCGGGATATTTTGAACAGGGATGGAGAAATTGAACTTTTTCAATTATATTCACGAGATAATTAGAATTTTTTTTCGCCTGTACCTACATATGTTCTCAAACTGCGAATTGAAAATACTTTCTGGTGGTGATAAACCACCAACACATTTTCATCAAATATCCACAGACATAATAGAAAGCATTCTGTGGTGGAATGGTTTCTTTACGGTAATTTCAATCAGGCAAGCAAATTGCTGCAGTTGATGATTCCGACTCCTTATTAATAATTTCTACCATGTCCATGGATTTTAAACTAATGAGAACATCATTTAAATTCTCCCTACAATTCATGTGATTTTAGTGGAAATAATTCTGTACAAATAATTATCTAAAGGCACTTTGAAACTGTATTGATGTGGGATTTATGCAATTGCCTCCCTGCTGCGTTACAGGATTTTCTAAACAATCTGGTTTTAAGATATTTATACCCACAGTTTAAAAGTGCTTGCCATACACTGAGAAGACTTCTAATTGTAATAGACCAACATTTAATAATCTTGACCATTTTCGTTTATTACCTTTAAAATTGGCAAAAAATCCAAAGCTTCATTTAAAAATTCTAACTGTGAATCAGATCTGTCAAATACATTCTTAAATTTATAAGAATTATTTAATGATAAGAGATCAAAAAGATTATTAATTTTTTCTACAATTTCAATTGTTGCAAAAGCTTCATTTGGAAGTGCACCCAAACTGGCAATTGAGTGGCTCAAAAGTTGAGCGGCACTCTCATTTTTTCAAAACTTATGGGATTAAGGTCAGAATTAGTGAGTTTGGATGCACACCTGCAGAACTGCTTTTTATCACATTATCTAATAAATGACCAAGGCGTTTTTCTACCTTGAAAGTAAAAGGTGTGCTGCCTTAAGTTAGTGCAGGTGGCCTTAATTAAATGACATGGGTCAAAAATATAGAACATATTATCACCTCCTACCTAAAACTCTGTATTTTCAGGTGTAATTCCTAAACATTTAGTCAAATCAATAAAATTTGTGCCCATGTCACTTAATATGCCTTCCGCTTTTAAATATATATCCTTTAAATTTAAAATAAAAACTTCTAAAATAGTATCAAGTTTATCACCATTTGGTTGAGCGCCTACAATCGATACAAAGGATGCAGTGTTTATCCTTATCAGTCATTGTCTTAATTTTGATTTCAAGGGCCAATTGACATTGCAGCTTTTCAGCATATATAGCTGGTAAAAGATGAGGAAGTAGAACACGATTATCTATTCTTAAGTTCATTGGTTAAATATCATCCAAATTCACCGATTTTGTTTCTTCATCTTTTGAAATATTAGGACCTGAAAGTGATAATGAGAATGAAGGTATCGTTGATACAGTATTAACACCAAGCATAACGCTATTTAATTGCAGTCAAACAATATCATGTTAGACGCAATAAAGTGTCTGACAAATTTCAATTAGAACAACTCAGATAAAAACTGGAACTATTTGTGTGACCAGTAGGTGCTTTCTGTTGGGTACATGACTCATAAAACCAGGTAGTGTTTCTAGTACATATTGTTTATTGAATTAATGTGATTATAGGATGAGGTGAAATATCTGAATTTTGACTACATATCAGGGTAATTACTGTTTCGTAATTCACTTGTAACTAATAAATCCAACCAATAAAATTATTCTAATCATGGAATTCAAAATGCTGTTGCTAAATTCAGTCATAATGATTAGACAAACAAAATAGCTGTAGCAGTTTATTGTGCCATTAGAAGCAATACTAATACTGTAATTTTTTTATAATCAATGAATAATTGCTATTAAAGATTTACCTGGAATGTTCTTGATTTTCTTTGGTGGTTCCTGAGATGAATCTTGACTTGTCTCATATGCCCGTAGTAGATATTGACCAAATATTGTAGGAATTGCATCAGGTACCAAGAGCTTTCTTTCCTGCAGACATTATCTTAGAAAAATACTTTTCCTCAAAGTGAACTTCGCATAGTCTATTTCCCATCATCTGTTTAACTGGTTTACGCAGTATATCACTCCTGATAGAAGCTTCTGCTCAGACATTGGCACTGAAAAAAAAATCTCATTAGATTTATGATAACTGTAATTTATAAAACTGAAAAAAAATATTTTTAACACAAACTTGGTATTTCTGCAGTTTTTGATTAAAATACAGGGGGGCAGAAATTTTAAGCCTGTCATTATACTCAGAAAAGTAAGCATTTATAACACATCGAGGCACATATTGCAGTTTTGGAATACCAGCTAACTTCTGCAGGTAGCGTGTTGCAAAATTTGAAATCAAAATGTAAGTTGATTTAAATTAGACATCTGCACATTTAGCAAAACTAGAGTACCTAGAAGAGAACCCCCAAATATCAAGTATGATGTAATTATGTTATAACTTTATCGATATAAACTCGTCTATGAATATAAAATTACCTATTATTCTCTGGTACATCATTTACAAAATCCTTGAAAGAATGCAATACTTTTATCTGTGAGTAAATGCATACTGGAATCTGGAATACATTTTTATTTCCAGCACCCAATATATTTTTTAGCTGAAATATATTATATTTCATATCGAATTCCAATGTGTTAGTTTTACAATATAGGCCGAGAGTTCAAAATATTCCAAATAACAAAATAGTCAGTTCTTATTGAAACCCTCTTTATATATGTATGCTATACTTGTGCACAGCAAATATTATGTTTAATAAAATAAAACAAAAACAAAACCGAAACAAATTAAAAGTTAACAAAAATCTTGGAAGGAAATACGTCTCTTAAGAGGTTGGGTTATCACATAAAAGAAATAAATAATGCTGATTTACTTACGATGTTTTAGAAACGGAATCAAATATCAATTCTGCTAATTTCTATTTTGACAATAACCTGAATTTTTGTTTACGAAGACACCAATTATTGAATTATTGGGTAAGGTAAGTTTTTTTGGCAGCAAATAACTGTTCCCAACTTGATGCCTAAATACCAATAATTACCAACTAGCTCATTTTGGGGGGGACAACCTACAATGATATTTTTCTGTCTATTATCAAAAAATCCTTTCCTTTGTTTGTAGTAAACTCCTTTTCAGGTATGGATTATTTGTACCAACTTGAATTTTTCTAATTTCAGGCTATTATTCATTAGATAGTTGGTAAAGAGAACATAGCAGCATTGGCTTTTATAGAATAGTTGCAGACATGGATAACCAGAAGTATAATTACTCCCAAATATTTAGTATTAACCGAATTTGTTGTTCGGAAGATTTACTGGAAATTACGGTATGATTCAAACTAGGATATTACATCTGTGATTCAAACGAACTATAGACACATTATGCTACTTATTTAACCAAGAAACTCATTACATTAAACAAACCGAACCGCCCTTCTATTTTTCCTTTTCCGCGGAATCGAAATCGTTGGTTAAGTCAGGTTAGGTTCTCTTTTTTTTTGGTTACTATGAAAAATATCAAGTCTACTAAAAATAAAACCCAGGCCTTACAACAAATTACTTCTACAAACTAATACAGGCCGGAATAATTTCGTTCCTTTACAATAGAATTATTTTGCTGGAAATTGCCCATAGACCCTTCATGTGAGAACAGCATAACAAATTTTATAGGAATATACTCAGTGGCGTAGCTAGAAATGTGGGCGCCGGGGGGCAAGCCTATCGGCTGGCGCCTAAAAAACCTATATTTTGTGTATATACGCAAATTAATCCAAAAATAATGCATCATAATATTAAATGTATATTTTTGAAGTGAAACTTCTTAACGCACGCCGGGAGTAAAATTTGAAGGTCGCGATCCCGACACACGGCGGGCGAGCTGGCAGGGAACGGGAAACGGTCACGGACGGTTATTGTGATATCTTTGTTAGTTTACAAGATAAACATACGGAATTTGCTCTATTGCCTTGTCAAGACATAAGCGAAACTTTTATGGAGAATAGTTTTTTTTTCATTTAAGCCTTCCCTTTTTGTTAATTGAGTGATAGATATATTTAAAAAAAAACACACTTTTTAACCAGTTCCGTTAAGATATGTATAAGGCTAGAGCGTATAATTATTGTGATATCTTTGTTAGTTTACAAGATAAAAATATGGGGTTTGCTCTATTACCTAGTCAAGACATAAGCGAAACTTTTTTGGAGAATAGTTTTTTTTTTCATTTAGGACTTCCCTTTTTGTTAATTCTTGAAACCTACTGAACCTGGTACTATCAGAGGAGAGGACCCTGATGATTAAGTGATATATTTAAAAAAAACTACTTTTTAGCCAAATCCCAGGCTAGGGCGTTTAAGTTTAAGAAGTTTCACTTCTGATATGCGCACATAGTGCACACGCTTTTTTTTATTTACAGGAATATGAATATAAACTATATAAACGGCAACCAATCAACAGGTACATACATATTTAAATGTAAACGTAAACTGAACACCTGTAACCTTAATTAATTAATTAAACATTGGAGTCTTTCTTCGGTTTGAAATAGACGTAAATTGATCGATTATTTGATGAAAATAAATTTCTGGACAAATTCATTTTCTACGCTTAGTATTGCTAGGCTATTTAGACTTGTTTGGCTAATGGTACCTCCTATATACGAAACTCAAAAAAACACATACTTTTAACGACCGAAATTTTCGAAATTTTTGTCTTTGAAGTGGCATGCCGCCTTACACAGCGTTTTTACAAATTTCCATGTACCAAATTCCGCCGCGCCGGGATGCATATTATTTACACATCCTAATATACGACGGCACCAGGGTGCTGAAATCGGTTAAGTTTTGTAAGCGCCTGTAGCGCTACAAAAGCTCACTGGTTTGGGCACCTAATCGCGCCATGTCTTCGCGATGCAATCAATTTGCGGCAAGAGCCTCGTGGTCGGGAGGTCTAGGTGGTTAGGTCTCAATTCGGCGGCTTCCGGCGGCCTGGGTTCAAACCCCGTTGCTTTTTTTATTTTTTTTTAGGTTAGGTTTCTAAACAGTTTTTTTCTTGATTTTGGGTATGTTTGGGTTAGCATCTGGTTAGTTCCCTTTTCTTGAGCCCCGAAGCGAGCGGAGGGCCATGCGAAAAGTGAAATATTATATAACAGCGTATTCCAGGTGCCAAAATCAGTGAACTTTGGCTATCGGCGACCCGGGTTCAAACTCCGTTGCTTTTTTTATTTATTTAGGTTAGGTTTCTAAACAGTTTTTTCTTGATTTTGGGTATGTCTTGGGTTAGTATGGGCTGGCACCTGGTTAGTTTCCTTTTCTGAAGCCATGCGAAAAGGGAAATATTATATAACAGCGTATGCCAGGTGCCCAAATCAATGCGCTTTTGTAGCGCTACAAACGCTTACAAAACCTAACCGATTTCAGCACCCTAGTGCCATTGTATGTGAGGATGTGTAAATATGCCGCCGGGATATATCTTTTTATTCCACATAGAATAAATAATAAATACCTGACACAAAATGTATTGGTTGGGTAAAAAGTTTAATACATATATAGCATATTTATAAATTCGGAGCGGCGCCTAATTTCTCTTGGCGCCGTGGGGCCTTGCCCACCCGGTAGCTACGCCACTGAATATACTCTAATTTAGAGAGACTGTTTTTAAGCACATATATGGGTGCATTATTATTCTACTTTTGAAAATTTTTACTCAATGTAGAATGTGGAGATATATGTTGTTGGATAAAAAAGAATCTTGAAACTTAGAACAGTCTAGCAATACACACTACATGTACCGAACGTTTTTTGGAATTCAATTTCTCACTTATAAATTGCACTTTTTCACCATTAATATTCCTGTATCAATATTTAGCTATTCTTCAAGAGCAATTATTTAACAATTAAATTACATTTCAATTTAAAAAAAAAACAACCATGATATTGTGGGTTAGTAGCTATGTACTTACCGGTCATAATCTTTAGAGCAAATTTGAAGAAAGTTTTTCCATATCCAGGCCTAGTTGAACAGGCACGAAATGCACAAGAAATACCCGGCATGATTATACATTTATTCAGTTTTAAAATTTGGAAATTGCGACACAATTCAAAACTAAAACTCACTTATCGGAATTTGTAAACATTGTAACCTACAACAAAAGTCAGTTTGACGGATGGACACACTATTTCGCGCTTGCGCAGAAAAATTTGGTCCCCCAGCTGTCGCTACTCGTTGGTTTGTTATACTCGGGTAATAGTACATTGTGCGGGTAATAAATAGTTTGATGGCACGAGCCGTAGGCTCGTGCCATCAAACTTCCCACTCGTGTGAAAAGTGATTTTTCACACGCGTTACATACTGTACTTTTTTCTACGACTGAAAATAATATTAATATTATATAATATTTATTAGATATAATATAATATCAAGCATCATGTCTTTAAATTAAAATTGATAGTTTACAAAGACCATACAAACACTTCTACAGCAATTTGTGTAACTAGTTAATGAGTAGGTATTGACATGCCAGGGCTGGGACAACGCCCTACCCGGGGCGTCCTTTTAGGGTTTCGCCCTTAATTTTTGGAGTTATTCTTTTCATATCTTTGGAAAAAGGCGTCATTCATCGGCGGTCTCCTCTTATGGCTTTGCCTTCCCCCAGGGGACCCACTTTTGACATATTCGGAAAAGGGAGCATCCGGGAGCGAAGCCCTAAATTGGGACTCCTTGAGGCCCAAAGCCCTGAAATGGGGCCCCTGTTACAGCGCCCATTTTCGCAGATTTTAAAATGGGGCCCTCGGGGGCGCGAAGTTTTTGAATGGGGCCCCCGGTGTGGGAGTCTCATATTTGACTCATTTGGAAAAGAGGTTCCCCCCTGGGACAAAGCCCTAAAATGGGGCCCAGGGGGGGGGGGGCGAAACCCTAGAATGTGGCCTATGGTACGGGAGTCCCATTATTTACAGATTTAGATATGGGGCCCCCGGAGGCGAAGCCCTAAAATTGGGCCCCAAGCCTGGTTCTGGTCCCATTTCCTACAGTTTTGCAAAAAGGGGCTTCTGGGGGGGTGTGAAGCCCTTATATTGGGCCCCCTTTTTACAGATCTAGGAATGGGACCTCTGAGGGCGAAGCTCTAAAAATGAGACGAAGCCATTTAATCAAAATACCCGGATAAGCGTGTGAAAAGTACACTTTGCACACGTCGTATGCTCTCCTCGGTGCGAGAGCGACAGCGCGAGTTTCGCCTATCTTGCATCTTTTTCTGTTCCGGGCCAATACTTCAAAGGTGCCGGCCGAGAGACTTCCAGCTGATTGTTGTACTAAGCTGTGCAATAACTGTTTATCAATACGGAATTAAATCGCAATCGGAGACGCAATTTAAAAAAAATAATTATTGTTGACAGTATTCACTGACACACTGACAGCTTTATGTTACATTACTATAGCAACGACCTGTGCCTATTCACCGACACCGGTCTCAGCCGCCTTGCAAACCAACTTATCTTTGATAATAATTATTATTATTACTATTAAAAAGATATTTTTGCATTAATTTGTCGACATTTGAAGAAAAAACAGCATATTTTATGTGGAGGAAAAGTTACTTTTCATGGCTTGCTCTCTATTACCAGCCTCACTCCGTTCGGCTGTTAAACACGAGGGCGCCATGAAAAGTATCACTTTTCCTCCATATAAAATAATATACTATTAATAGGTATTACCTTTATTTATAATGTTTTTGAATTTAGTATACGTTACTATTTTATATAACTTTATTACATAGTTTTATACATTTGAATCACGTATTAAAAATTACCTTAATCGCTCTTTGAAATATCGTGTATCAAATAATAACCGAGGAAATAATTTTGCATCAGCTAATACTCTTTGAATCTCCCTACACAGACTGCCCGCTGCTGCTGGTAAAGTAAAAACTAATTCTTTACCATGCTGCGGCTTTTGCGTTTGATCCAAAAACATCAAACCATTTTTGATGAGTGAATCTACTAGATATTATTTGTACTCTGGCGACATAGATACAATACAAACAGACAACAAAATAAGCGTCAACAACTCAAGATTTATTAAACTACAATTTGTATTTATCACTCAATTTGTGACGGCATTTCTAAAAATCACTAATTTAGGAACAAATTGGTTATTATTTAATCGAACTTGCTCAATAACTGCTTATCAATACGGAATTAAAACGCAATCGGAGACGCAATCCTAAAAAAATAATTATTGTTGACAGTGTTCACTGACAGTTTTATGTTACATTATTATAGCAACAACCTGTGCCTATTTACCGACACCGGTCTAAGCCGCCTTGCGAACCCACTAATCTTTAATAATAATTAGATATTATTAGTATTAAAAAGAGATGTTTTTGCATTAATTTGTCGACATATGAAGAAAAAACAGCATATTTTATTTGGAGGAAAAGTTACTTTTCCTCCATATAAAATAATATACTATTGCCTCCTCATGAATTGGGTTATATGTGCAAAGCATTAGCAAATTCAGTAACGTTCTCCTATATGAAGCTGGCTCTGGTTACTGAGTTTGAGCCTACTGATCACTTCAAAAATCAAATGCTTAGAGACCGACCGGCTAACCTTCTGTACGGGCATGCTTACAGCCTGACGCGATTGCTAATTAAATATGAATTTTAAAAATTCATCTGATACCCCAAAATTTCTACTACACATGCAATTTACCTCAAAAATTGTCTACTTATATGCTCTGGAATTCTTAGCCGGTATTTTCGACCAATTACCATGAATGGTGAACATGCTGAGCTAGCCCACAAAATTCCTCAAAGAGCAAATTGACCAGACGTGATGAAAGGTCGTTGAAAATCAGCATTTACAACAAAGACATGGCAGGTGGGACTCAATCGTGAACACATTCCTAACTTTCTATAACTTAGTTTGAATATCTTTGAGACCTTATGGTTGGCACGTACCATATTAATTTAGCCGCCTCATAGATCCAGGATACGAGGCAAAGAGAAAGGCGGACGGAAGGAAATACATATTGATGACAAGAATAATATTGACAATGAGATAAAAGTAAGGATATATTCAAGTTTTCGAAACGCCACAAAAAGGGAACTGTGGATTGAATACGATAATGTCAAAATTCTTGCATATTACTGCACATGTAAATGTGGAGCACGAACCGTAGGAACATGTGCACATGTAGCAAGCGTCGCGTGGCACTCGAGTTATACTAGGCATGAAAATGTCAGATTTCCGTCAACAGCTCTGTTGGACAACATTTTGGATGTGTACCCCGGACACGAAAACCAAATGGATGTCCAATAGTTCAGAAACTAGTTTATGTCAATAGATAATTAATTGTGGCGGCAAGCAATTTTGTTCGACCTAGTGGGGTATTACGATTCCACAGCAAAACAAGAACTCTGAAAATCACCTGGATACAACTTGAAATGTCAAAAATAAAAATTAAATATTTTTTTGCAGCCACTTTTGCTGCCACAAATAATCACTACTTTTGAAAAGGTGCACAAAAATAATTTTAACCTGCTAATTAATGTCGATATTTTATTAATATAATTGAAAATATTATTTGCTGTTACGTAATTCCCAACTAGATGCAACAAAACCAATAAGTACCTACCCAATACCCAATAGGTATCTGGTTTCTGTTTTTGATTTTGTTAGGCTTAAATGTCTACATTTCTCCAATGTGCTAGGTATTTTCATGTTTTAATTATGTTAACTTTATAGATTCATTTTAATTTAAAGTGTAATACCACATAAAACTTTTGAGTACCACAAAAATGTACAAAATTTACTTGTTGAATAGATTTTTTTGTTTCGTTTGGACAGACGAGTTACAATAGATCCCTCTTTGGAATTTCCTTCTGAATGTCTTGTACATATATGCCACTAACCCTGCTTTTTAATCACCTTGTTAGTTACTCTAATTCACTAAATAAGTAAAAAAGATATTTGAATATTTTATTAATTTTTTAACCCTTACAATATGTTAGAATAAATAGTTTGTTGTAAGTATTATTCAATTCAATTTTAACTTTGGACACCCTGAAGGATTGTCTATTAAACTTAAGATTAAGAAAGTTATTATGAGGTCAAAAGTGCAAAATAATGTAACTTAAACCGTTTTGATTTTATTTTTATTCTTTTAATCATCTAAAACAAACAAAAACGTTCGGTACATGTAGTGTGTATTGCTAGACTGTTCTAAGTTTCAAGATTCTTTTTTATCCAACAACATATATCTCCACATTCTACATTGAGTAAAAATTTTCAAAAGTAGAATAATAATGCACCCACATATGTGCTTAAAAACAGTCTCTCTAAATTAGAGTATATTCAGTGGCGTAGCTACCGGGTGGGCAAGGCCCCACGGCGCCAAGAGAAATTAGGCGCCGCTCCGAATTTATAAATATGCTATATATGTATTAAACTTTTTACCCAACCAATACATTTTGTGTCAGGTATTTATTATTTATTCTATGTGGAATAAAAAGATATATCCCGGCGGCATATTTACACATCCTCACATACAATGGCACTAGGGTGCTGAAATCGGTTAGGTTTTGTAAGCGTTTGTAGCGCTACACTTTTTCTGGTGTATGATTTAGTCCATCCACTAGATACTTTGCAGGCCGGCAAACTTCAAAACATGATCTTCTAAAGGTATGTATTTTTAACCAAATTCCCACCTTTTATTCATGTTTTTCTTTAATATATTGGAAGTAAAGTAATATATTGTAATTTTTCATATTTTCCAGTGGTGTATTTCTAGGTAGCACTAACTCAAAAATATGACCGGTGACCTTCCAAATTTTTGTTGAAATATTATCAGTAGTTATAGCACTCTAACATCCTAGGATCTCAAATAATTTCGCAGATGCCGGTTTTCAATGTAATTAGTGTGGGGTCCTTTCCTTTCGAATCGCTTCTTTTCCGTTCGCCTACAAAATACCCTTTCATCTCAACACCTTTCATCTGAAAACGGTTTTTCCCAGAGATTAGTACTGAGTGCTCTTTCTATTATCAGTCAATACAATCAAAAATTTTATACCAAACTAAATTACATTCCGAGTGTACGCAGACTATTTAATAATTTACCATTCATCTCCATCTTCCCGTACTAGCAAGTGTCAAATAGAACTTACTCTAAATCGTCTTGACAAATGGTCACTCTAGACAGGAATTTACTTCTCAACATCAAAAACAGAAATCATACATTTCTGTAGGAAGACAAACTTGCCTAAAACAGATACTCTATTAATAGAAACAAATTCGTTTCAAAGAAGAAATTAAGTTCCTGTGACAAAACTTAATTGGAAATACCATCTAAATCACCATAAAACATACATTCAAGAAGATTTAAATATAGTTAGGGTTCTCTCCAACACTAAATAGGATCCTAATTTATCTTCCAGTAAAAATATACAAATTTAATATTCTGCCAAAGCTTGATTATGGCTGTCTGGTTTATTGGTGAGCAAGACCCTTATATTTGAAGGCCTTAGATCCCATCCAAAATCAAGCCCTAAGACTATCCACTGGCTGTTTTGAAACAGCCCCAATTGCTAGCCTACAATCTGTCACCAATACCCTTCCCTTGAAAATAGGCGCCACTCAACACTACTAAGATATGCGTCATATTTTAAACTCAAGCCATTCCTTATTGATCATCACAAATTATTTACCACAACCCAACTCTTCCCTACAAAAATCACTCTCGGATCAGACAGATTCTTTTTTATAATAAACATTACTCTTCCCTCCTATAAACCAGCCAATCTCAAAATTTGTTCTCCATGATCCCGTCCTCCTCTCTTCATTAACACAGACGTTCTCCACCATGATAAAAATATTTCCTCAAATGGTCATATGATAAAATTTCAAGTACATCATAGCAAATCACTTTGATAACCATACATTGATTTATACTGATGGCTCGGAATACCCACAAGGCAGAGATATACTTTCACTCTAGACACCTCAAATTTCAAATTTAAACTTAACCCATTATCACCAATTCTCTCCGCAAAGCTTCTTGAGATTCGTGAAAGTATCAAACACTTAATTAATCACATCACAAGGGTAAATACCTTATAATCTCCGACTCCTTGAGCGGCCTCAAATACATACAGCATTTTTTTGCCATCCCACGCTTTGGTAGTGCAGATAATGGATCTCCTTTTGATGAGTCTCAAATCGAGTCATGTCGGAATTGAAGGAAATAAAATTGCTGACAACTTGGCAAACAATGCTATAGAGAACGGTCCTTTGTTCTCTCTAGCAACAAACATAGAATTCAAAAATCAAGTGAAACGTCTTTTGCATCCATTGAACAACAGGAATGGGATATGTACGAGGACACTAATAAGCTTCGTGAACTAAAACCTCAATTTTCCTCTTCGTTTCATATTCTTGCCCTCATCGGAAGGGAAAATGTGATATAGAAAAACTGGCTACTGGCCACACATGCATCACTCATTCATTTTTGCTCAGACGTGAATCCCCACAATTTCCTTTCTGTCAAGACCCCCTTACAGTAAAACATTTAAACTCAAACGGCTGAAATTTAGCTACTAAAAGGTCACAGCATTACTTATTCAGCAACTTCAAGTCAAATATGTCTCTTGGCTCTAAGAAAATTAAAAATATCCTGAGTTTTATTAAAAACATTGGTATATCGCACAAGATATACCTACGAAAATACTCTATTCCATCTAATTTTAAACCTGTTCTCAGGTATTAGTATATTGTGTAAATAGGAGGAAAATCAAAACATTCCCGGACGATTGTGGTAATTGCTGGACGAGGCGTAGCCGAGAGCAGCAACACAGGAGTCCAGGAATGTGCTTTTCCTGCGAGTTGCACATTAGTATATTGTGTAACTAGGAGGAAAAGCAAAACATTCCTGGACGACTGTGGTAGTTGCTGGACGAGGCGCAGCCGAGACCAGCAACACAGGAGTCCAGGAATGTGCTTTTCCTACGAGTTGCACATATTATTTTTTATCCCATCGAAATTAATTAGAATACGTATTTATAAAAATAGAGCCAAATATTACTCTAAACAAAAACGGTGTTTTAAATTTAAACTCGAGATAATATCAAGTTTTGAATCGAGCGAGCTTGAAGTTTATTACATAGCTACGGAAACTACAGCTAAATGTTACTTTTGATAGACGTCAGATCTTACAAAAAAGGCGTTTAAATAAGACAAAAATGTTACATTCCCGGCCTAGGACGGGAATGTTATATTCCCGTACAGTTATTTTCTATTCTTGTACAGTTATTGCATGTTGCCAAGCAACGACTACAATATACTGGAATCATGACTTTTGCGGTGATATTTATAATATATAATACATTTATTTCAACTAATCTGAGATTACAATTTCACTTAAAAATATACTACACATAACTTTAGTTCTGAAAGGTAGCATGCAAGTGCCCCTCGCGCGCTCTTAATAGCGCCACTAATGGCCCCTCAACACGCCGCGCCTAAAAGAATTGGCTGATATACTGCCAGCTATGTTTAATAGCAGATTTTAAGTGGCACTCAAAAGACTGATCTATCTTACTTGGGCCAGGCCCTTCAAGAATGTTGAATGATGGTTTGCGACAGGCATAACAGTAGATGACTTGCTTTTGAGGAGAGGGAGGAGGAAAGATGAGGGAAAGGCAACATGGGGAAAACAGCGTGAAAAACCCCATTCCACGTTTCTTTGGCATATGGGTACAAGTAAAACATACAACACACAAGACATCACACAAAAAAGTCAGAGATTACTCTCGCAATCTCAATCAGGTGGGAATTGCAACCAAACATCATAATGCTTGGCTACGTGTAGCAGTAATTCGCCCGCAAGGGACAGGGGAACAGGAGGCAGCACGATCGCAGTGTGTGTACTGCGATGGACGGAGCCTGCTCTTGGGATCTAGTCAGCGGGTTAAGACGGGTTGACTTCTGTGCTCCTGGTAGATCGCGATTTCTCAAGAGTCAAAGGGGCACAAAAGGGGGAGGTTGACGGGATTTTTAGGATCAGGGATGGGAATAGGTTCATCGTCTAAGGCGGCCTGTGTTGTAGGTAGTACACCGTCGTTTTCCTGTGTACCGGGCCATGTCTGGGCACATCCCGCGGGTCATACCTTAAGGTCGCCAGGTTAGCGGTCCTCGTTGAGCCGCGCACTCCCAGATCATAGAACTTACATGCCTGTTTGTCGATGTATTCATTGACGTATTCTACGCCTGACCAAGCATGTAAGTCGCTGTTCCGGGTGCGCGGCCCTGCCGAGAAGGCCGCCCTTAAGTACTTATTCTGGATGATCTGGATCCGTTTTCGATGACACTCCGCGACCCAGCACCAGACAGGTGCCCCGTACAACAGGAATGGCCTTATGATGGACCTATATAAAGTGATTTTATTGCCGGGGCTTAAATAGGAACCACTCCGGACAAGAGGCCTCAACTTTTCGAAAATACAATAGTGTTTTTCATGTATATATGCCACATGACGGCAAAAATTAAGGCTCTTGTCCAGATAAATTCCTAGATATTTGGCGTGGGATTTAGGAGGTATAAGGGTGTTTTGCATCCTAATTGGCCGTGCTACAATATTGGTACGCTTTTTGGTAAAAAGGACCAACTCGGTTTTGTTCGGATTTAGCCGGATTTTCCAATTATTATAGAAAGTTAGCAAGCGTTCCATGTGCGCGGCTAGATTATTTACCGCCTCCTGTGCAGTGAAAGCATGGGAATAAAGGGTGGTATCATCGGCGTAAAACGCCAAGGAAGTATCGGGATGGGACGGTAGGTCTGCTATATAATAGCTAAAAAGTTGCGGCGATAGTACCGTTCCGTGAGGTACCCCCGCCTGTATCGGCCTCGAAGTCGAGACCGAATCATGGACGCGTACCGAGAAGGTACGTCCGGCCAAGTATGACGCGATCAGTGCTGCTGTATGTAACGGGAAGCTCAGCTTCGTAAAGAGCTTATACAGCAGCCCGTCGTGCCATACTCGGTCGAACGCTCTCTCTATGTCCAGGAGCAGTAGAGACGTGCTATGCCTCATGTTGAACCCGTCAAAAATGTCCTGTACGATTCTCTCAGCGAGCATATTTGTGCTATGCCCGCCACGGAATCCGAACTGCTCCGCAGGCAGTACTTGACGGTTCGAGGCTGCCTCATTGATCCTGGGCAACAAGAGCTTCTCGATGAGCTTACTCAGAGTATTGAGTAGAGATATCGGCCGATAGGATGCGGTGCTTTTGGGATCCTTCCCGGGCTTAGGGAACAGTACCAGGTGTGCAACTTTCCAGGAACTAGGGAAGTGTTGCAAACGAAGCACGGCGTTCACTATGTGCATGTAGTGTACAATGGTCTTGGAGGGAAGGTTTTTGAGGAGTAGTTGATCAGGTCCCGGAGCCTTATCTTTTGGCAGACAGCCGAGAGCACCACGTATCTCTGACGGACTCACACGAAGCTTATCCATCACAGAGGGCGGTATGGGATATGATCTTCCAGTAAACTTGGAAGTTTGCTCCGTGACATGGGCGTGCAATGGTACGGTGTTCTGTATTTCGCCGTGAATATCAGCGAGAAAGTCCGCAAATACTTCAGCTTTATCTGCGTCGCCTACATAGTCCTGTCCATTACTACGAATGGCAGGCATTTGCGCTTTAGCATTGCGGACCTGACTGGCTAACTTCCACAGCGAACCGTCCACCGTACCGAGCCCATTCACGAAGCTCATCCAAACCGCGTCTCCGTGACTACGGATCTTCTTCCTGATTTCATCCGTCAGAGCGTTGGTCCTTTGTTTGTCTATAGCGCCGCGATTTCTTTGCCATCTGCGCCTGATACGATTCCGGAAATGAATCAGGTTTAGGATTTCATCAGGAAGCGTCACTAAAAAAGATTGCCTCCTGACTACCAGACACATAGCGTCTCTGACGTGCTGGATGTTTCGGGTTAGTGTGTCAACTTCGGTCTCCAAATCTTGGATGGACTCGATCTGCTTAGGGATGACTGTCACCTCGTTTAACCTATCCCGGAACGCCCTCCAATCAAGATGATTTCTGTATGAGATCTTTGTCCCAATGGCTTCAGCCGCCAGACGCCAGTCAGGCACATCTTAATTGCAAGGTGATCCGAGCTTAGGTCGCTAACGACCTTAGGTGCCGAGATGTCAGGCAACTCACGGGCGATCACGACATCCAAGTATGAAGGCCTGAAATTTGCACGGTAAAATGTAGGATGACTTGTTCTTAGGTACAGGATATCAAGATTGTCTTCGAGCAATTGGCGCAACGCAAGATGACGCCCTTGTGAGTGGTAGCGCTATCGCCATACGAGATATGTTTTGCGTTAAAATCACCCACAAGGACAGACCTCGTGTTTGGTGGTAATAGGGCCAAGTAGTCGGCCTGTGTTATGCGAAGAGCGGGAGGCGCGTACCCGCCGCTGATACACCGGCCACCGTCCAGCTCGATGCTAACATGCTCTATGAGTGTATTTATACGCATTCTTCTTTTATATCTCAGAGACCGGTGTATCAGGCAGACCACACCACCTCCCGCTCCGAGCCTATCACAGCGTTCGACACTATAACCATGGATCTACAGTTTGAAGCCTGGGTCGAGGCGCGTCTCAAGCAAGAAAACAATCTGATAATTGGAATTGTACAGGAAATGCTTAAATTCACTAAGTTTATTACGAATGCCGTTGCAATTCCAGGACAATACATTACAGACAAACATTTATAGCAAGCCATTTATATATTATATTTACAAATCTTGGTGGTGAAGAAGCGAATTGTTCCTTGCATTATTTGGATTTTATCGTTATTACACGATTTAATCATTGAACAGAACTCATCTAATGCGAAGAACAATTCGCTTATATTCACCAGAGAGTTGATTTCTGCCCCAAAGTTAGATAAATTTTTAAATTGGTCAGTCATTTGATTGCCACTTACTGCGTTAGCGTTAATGTTCCTTGTTTCTGGTCTCCTGATAGGTGCAGTTTGCTGGGAGGCCTTTAATGTGTTCGGAAAGTCATTGTCATAGCTCTCCCTTGGGGTGGCGGTCTTCTTTCGACTGTCTGTTGCGTCTGGGGTTGTTGTTCCGGTCTTCCGTTTATACCCCGGCCTGGGTCTCGTCGCCCTTGCCCCTGCCAGGCCGGCGTGGCGGGCAAGGGAGCAGGAACGTAGTTTTTCTGTGGTGGCTTTTTCGCAGTGGCCGCTAACTGCTCAAATTTTAAATAAGTAAACAGGGCACTCCTGATCGATCGACCTATGTGGCCCTCCACAATTGGCACATTTGACAACGTCACTTGTGCATGACGGTCCCGCCGCATTTCGAACACTTATAGTTTTTCTGACAATAGGTCATGGAATGTCCATGACCCTGACAACGTCTGCATTGCATGATCGGTTTCTCATTTCTTCGGTTTTCCCACGAGATTTTCACGTTCATGAGTGTCCTGATTTCTTGCTGGAGCCTCTTTAGGGTATCTGAGGCTCCCAGGACAACCAGATATAGTGGCACCCTGGTTTCCTTCATTAGGAAGATATTTTTTGCGTCGAGGTTATATTCATCGCTTAGGTGTCTCCTAATGTCAGCAATGTTTATTTCAGCGTCCAGGCCCCTCATGACAAATGCATGAGTTTTTTGACTCCTGTCAGCGTATGAATGGTACTGCAGTTTTTCATTGTCGCAGTTTCTTTTGAAGGTAACCCAATCCTTTTCTGTCTCAAGGTATATGATTGTGCTGTTTTTCGCATATTTAATCGTGTATTTAAGTATATGCAATTTTTGCATATTCTCCTGCAGGGTTTTGTGCGACTGTATTTTCCCCTGCAGGACTACGGGTGGTGGAGAACTTACTTTGGTTTTCTGGGGTGCTGGAGCTTTCTTCTTTGGGCGAATGCTGGACCTTCTTACTTGTTTCCTAGCGCTTTCGCTAGAAAGTACGCTGCTATTGTCGTCGTCTATGTCTGACAAGGGTTCAAGTCTGTTATTGCGAGGTACGTTTGCACCCCCTCCAGAGTCCAGTTTTACTTCTCTGACGTTTTTCTTAAACCCTACTGTCCTGTAGGGCGTTTTGAAAGCTTCTTTAGTATTTTCTTCTGCCAGGGCCTCAGAAGTGCTAGGAGGTAAATCGACGTTTACATTAAAGGTAGGTGCGGGCTTGTTTTTTACCAATTCTGTTTTTTGGGCCTTTTTATTATTAGAGTTGGGCGATAGGTCTGTCTCCATGCCAGATGTCTCTTCATCCGTGCGCTTTTTCTTGTAATTCGCGCGGCCTGTATCTATTTTGGCTTTTGCGGCCCTCTTCGCAGAGGGGCGCAAGTCTAAGCCCTTAAATGGTCAATACCCTTGTTTAAGGGCAAAATAAGTGAGTTAATAGTCTTACCCGTGTTGGACACTCCTTGCACTTTTCAAAGTTGAGGGCTAAATTTTTATAAATTATACGAATTTTCATTTCGACCATTTCGTTTGGGGGTTCGATCTGCATGTCCACCGATTTGATGGACATGCAGTCGTCATCCTGGTCCCCATATCGATGGCAGGTGCCGGGGTCACGTCCCCGGCGACTAGAAAAAAGTTAGCTCTAGGCTTGTAATGGCCTTTACTAATTACCGTGGAGGTAAAAAGCAGTCCGTAGAATAAGAATAATAATCGAATAATCATGGAAAAATCCGCAGAGCTCAACCACCTAGGAACTCCAAATTAGGTCTTGTCTGACACGCGATCAGGACAAGAGTACTTTTGCGGTGAGAAAACACATCGGAAAGGTGTCGTTTTTCGTCCGATCGAATAAAAACTATTTTTTATCCGATCGGAATCAATTATAATACGTATTTATAAAAATAGAGCCAAATATTACTCTAAATAAAAACGGTGTTTTAAATTTAAACTCAACGTAATATCAAGTTTTGAATCGACCCAGCTTGGAGTTTATTACGACGCTAGGGAAATCACAGCTAAATATTGCTTTTGATAAACGTCAGATCTGACAAACAAGGTGTTTAAATATGACAAAAATTTTATATTCCCGGCCTAGGCCGGGAATGTTATATTCCCGACCTAGGACGGAAATGTTGTACGTACAGTTAATGCATGTTGCCAGGCAACGAATACAATATACTGGAATCATGACTTTTGCGATGAGAAAAGACATGGGAAAGGTATAGTTTTTCGTCCGATCGTATAAAAACATAAATTATTACACACAAAATATTTGGAAAGGCGCCAAGTGGTCTAAGCTACCGACGCGCCTTATATAATCCAAATATCTCTCCCTCTCTGACGTACGAGGACTGCCCATTTGAATTATAGTCAGGTGTTTTGAGCTACACTTACTTTCCAGGTTTAGCCACTATTTCGGTGGAAATTTATTTACATGAATCGACTACAAGGCATTTTGGAGTTGATGAGATACCTATTGGAGAGGCTAGTTTATTATCAGTATTCGTTCGTGAGATAGGGCACGCCCTGATAATTCTAAATCTATAATATACCCATATTATAACCAGTCCAAACTTCAGTTGTATTCCGATGATATATACGGTATTTAAAATTTATATGTATCAAAGCAGATAAAAATGTGTGCTCCAAGCTCCAATTCCAATCATTATTAAATCTGCGGTAAAATCCACTACAGAAGAACTGCTAGTTCGGCAGCTTCCTAGCACTACCACGCACTAATATGAAGCCGTCTAGAAACCCAACAAGTAACGAGAGTGAAATGAAACCTGGAAACCATCTTCATTATGTGACTGAATTTTTAAATATTGAAAACCTTTTAAGTTGTGGGCAATAAGTTTTGTACAAGAAATACATAAAGATTTTGAGTTTGAATCCAAAAGAAATTAAAAATCCCCCGTATTAATACCAGAATGACAAAATTTCCTGCTTGCAAATTTTAAGAATATATCGGCGATATGTCAAAAACTAAATAATGATGTGTTATTTATTGAGAATAGTATTTTTATAGTTGAATATGGAATATATACACTATTTATTAAATGAACTAAATAATGCCTAATTCCTTAAATATACGTGTGGGGTTGTAATTACAAATAGAGGAAAATCGTTCTGTTTTTTTGATAAAAAAAGAATTGTGAAACTTACGCGTCGTTCGTATTCGTTGCAAGTCTCTCACCTAGGACAACGCGTTAGTTTACCTTAAAAAGTTCATAGATAGTTTATTTGATTTTTTTTGCATTTCATACCCAGATATTTGTTTATTAAAACAACTCAATTTATTGTTAAGCTGGGATATATCTATGCATATTTCATAAACTAGCTTTAATGTGTAGTAAAATTTTTATTTTCATTAAATGAAAGAAATATTTAATTTTTGCGCGCTATCTGAAAAGTAAAACGTTTTAATACAAGCATCTGAAAACTCATCCAAGAATACGTCACTAATTTTCTACACCTACAGGCACAAATGCTATTAAACTTATGATTATGAGCCGACATCTTTTTATTATGACATTTATTTTTGGAGCGCTATAGTCAAGAGCGATCTTACCGTGCGGGTCCAAAGGTCACAATTTACAGTAAAAACTTCATTCGTGGCAGATTTTGCGTGTAAAATCTGTCAAAGGAATGACATTTAATGAAAAATGTGACCTTTGGACCCGCACGGTAAGGCCGCTTTTGACTATATCTAAAAGTAACACTCTAAAATTAGATAAATATTCTACGATCAGATAATTATTTTCTAGCACTAACTGTAAAACGAACACCTATCATATTTTCACCTTTATGTATCAATTGCAAAATAAATTAAATAATCAATCTTTGCTAACTCTACTTTCATTTTATCAAATTTAATTTCACTAAATTTCTATCTTTCCTAAAACACCTTTATGCTTAGAAATACCTACCAAATACAAAAAGTTCACAACCCAAAGCACAAAACAAAGTTTAGGCTGCTAAAGTTCAAAATGTCAGGGCAAAAACTAAGTTCTCCCATAGAATTTAAAAAATGCAATTTACATACAACTGAATAATGTGTGATTTTCTATTCTCGAAAATAGCATTATTTATGGAATAAATTAACAACCGGGTATTTTTAATATTCAGCCTACATTTTTGTAATTATATCACAGATTACTCCTACCAGATGCGAATCTCTTAATAACTTTCCTATACAAAGTTTTCGCGATCTGGTCGTCACGTATAGTGCAGCTAGCCGCTTCGAGCGTAGATTTGGAGAACGGAGTTTTTCAACATTGGCGTCGTTTAATTATGTGGAAATATGAAGTTGGCGAGTTGCGCCATGGATTCTTCTATTTTAAAATATTAAAACATAAAAGGTATTTTGTGAATACTTTTGAAATGATGCATGAATACTTAAATTTCATAGTAGGAACATACAATGGGTAAATAAATAACTAAAATTAAAAGAAAAATACCTTTATTTGGCTCTACATATATACATTTAAGGATGCGAGAGAATGGTTTTAATGAAGAACCACTCCCTGAAAGAATTTGATTGATCTTCGTTTTCGGCCACAGCAGAATCTAAATAGTAGATCCATAAACGATTTTTTATCATTAACTTTTCAATACAGCGGTATAAGAATAAACTTAAGTGACAAAATCACAAAATACGTCAATTGAAAGTTCTTATAATATCTAAACTATAGTAAACTCAAATAAAATTACTCACTCCCAATTGAATTTATTGAGAAACTTTCATCGATAATCATAGCGGCTGTTGTGGGTGTTGGGTTATTATATTCTGGAGTTGGATCTATAAACGTTTTATAGATCAATCAGATTTGATGATACTGCACTTATCTTTTTAAAATCAATTCTAAAGTTGGTTAACACATTCAAAAAATAATGTTTTGTAATATTAAAATAAACATAATGAAAATACAGTAGAACTTCGATAACTCGAAGCGCCATTAGCCGAAAAAAAAATTCGACTTATCGAAACTTCGAGTTATTTAGACGAGGGGTGTTTACACTACATTCCAAGAAAAGTATGTACATAATCTGTTTTATCAAAACAGTTTCATTATGTAAACTGTTTTACTAAATCGTATACATACAAGATACCACATAAAAATATTTAACCCAATATGAATGAAACTAAATACAGAGATTGAAAAGTAAGAAGAAAACTTAAATTATATGCAAATATGGACATAATACATATGAGATGAGAATATACACATTTAAACATTTATGTACATGTTGCGTATATTATGAACATAATATGTACACACAATATGTATATGTAATTACGTACACTTAGTACAAGCATATTATGTACATACACACATATGTGTATGTACATAATATGCTTGTAATAAGTGTATGTATTTACATATACATATTGTGCGTACATATGTTCATAATATACGCAACATGTACATAAATGTTTAGGTGTGTATATTCTCATCTTTACGTTTAAAATAGTCACTTATCAGTTTTTATCGCACTTCGTTCTCCCACATGTTTCGATTCCTACTGACCCACTCGAATCGATCGACACTGCGTTGTTAACAATCAGACTCAACCAGTTCTCCTTGAAATATTTCGACTTATCGAAGTTCCTCCTCCAGAATATTTCGTCTTATCGCGAAATTCGTCTTATCGAAGTTCGACTTATCGAGACCAAAATACATTTACTTTCCAGACTTATAGCAATGATTTGAAGGATCAGTTCGAGTTATCAAAAATTCGGGTTATCGACGTTCGTCTTATTGAAGTCCGACTGTATATGTATAATATACACCCAGACACACATACCTTCTATTTCTATATTAATGTTTCCGTCCAGGTCCTTTTTTACCATTTGGCCCGGGCCTAGGGCCCAATGACAAGTGGGGCCCAAATATGCGACATAAAAAAACTACATAATTATAAGAATATTTTTTTAAATATACATTTGCTCGATAAAAAATCAGGATACTGTTTCGCCATCTTTATATTCTGTATTCCAAAACAAAACTAATCTTTATTAAACAAAAATAACAACTCGACAAAAGGTAGCTGATAAAAAAAACATTTTATTAAAAATATACCAGAACTAAATACAGACAAAGTAAGTGGGTGTGCGAAACAATTTTGACAGTAAAAAAACAGGTACTTACAAAGTTCAACATTTTACAAAGTTAAAGTAAACGGCGAAAAAATGAGCAGTTAGTGTATAGTTCCAAATCTGGCTGTATTTACTCTTATGTATCCATACTTTTTTCGAAGAAAAGTGTTAACGTTAACCTCAGTGTATTTCTGTTATTTTAAATATTATTTTATTTTTACTAGTTTATGCTTTGGTTCAATAATTTTTTTTTTAATCTTATTTCGTGTTTCTTTATTAGTTTTTCTAAAATCTGTTATTTTTTATTAAAATTAATGCAAATTTATAAATTATAGAAAAGCTTAATTTAAATCTGAATAAAAAAAACTACATTATAATTAATATTTTCAGTTTGAAACAAAAAAAAAATCAAGTGGGAGCTGAAGTCATTGGGGCCCGAAAATTTGCTAGGGCCTAGGGCCCAACTCCTTGGAAAATAGGCCCTGCTTCCGTCGGTGTTGGTAGGACATGTTTCTGCTACATTTATGGAGGATGCGTCTAAAATGGCATTTTTATTATGGTGTTTCTTATTATAATTTGTTATTCTATAATTTTATTTATTAAATTTATTAATGATATATAATTAGAAAGAAACCGTCATGATCAGGTACATACCTAATAAAATAAAAATCTTTCTTGATGGTTCTCCGTCGTCGTCGTCGATAGAGGGATCGCATGAGTGATCTGAACTAAAACTAAAAAAACCGTTGGAATTATATTTTGAAACAAAAGTTTTCTTCAAGATATATTATTGAACTTCTTTTCAAAATGTTTCTCGCACAAAAGAAAATTATTCATATTTTTTCCAAGTAGATCTTCTCTATGGGAGGCTCTAAGCCAACCTTCATATCTGAAAATAATTTTAAGCAATTGTTTATGTGAAGTAGATACAAAATTATGTTTAAGGTTTATCATCGAATTTTGTACATACCTGGAACGATCTTTAGGAAAATTAAAAAGCAAATACTCGCCTCCAGTCCTAGAAGAACAACACCGTGTATAGTGTATACACACTTTAGCCAGGCATTTTACATAAAATAATGCAACTAACATATATAAAAAAGCATATAGTTAATTAAAATTACACTACAACTTAGTAGAACCACAATTTAAAACATAAAGTCACGCAACAAAACTGCTGTAATAACATTTACCCGCTAACTATTTCACTGAGACGATCGCACACGCTAGCATCATCAATGTACTATCATTCGACGCCGGATTAAATACGATGGCCGCTGCCACTTTAAGAATTCTCTAAATCGGGTCACCGTCGGAAGCGTAAGATTCGCATCTGGTAGGAGTAATCTGTGATTATATGGTATATTGAAGATATTAATTCACGAAGTTTGAAATAATATGCAGACATTTTTTCTTCTATACAGACTTCTCTGACTAGTTGAGCACTAGTTAGAACAGTGAGATTACACTTCTAGAGCCAACAAAACTACTACAAATAACTAAGAATGGAATACATAAGTAAAAACTGATTAGTGCTTCAGGATCATGCGCTAATCGAAGACAATATTATGCGAAATATCGGGATGTGGCAAGCCTATATTATGGAAAAACAACCACATATGGAACAAGCCTTGAGATACTTGCTCTGTCTTAAATTCAAAACCTCAGATTTGACATCTATCATAAACAACGAAGAATGCGATTGAAGAAAATACATTTGGAGAGCCAACCAATAATAATAAATAATATAAAACATACCAAGACACTTTACCTACTGCTAATTGGAAATCCTGAAGCAGGGGACTTTGAGCTACTCACGCCATCAATGAAAGATATAGACGAAACTACCCAAAATAAACCAACCCAAAAATTTACATCGGAAAAGTGGCATGAAGATGAAAATTGCCCCGAAAATGAATCTCTTGATTAAAATAAAGAAGACCTTGCTACGAACGCGAACGTAGGAACTGCCCGAATCGTTTTGCTCGGACAAGCGGAAACTACCAAGGCAGGACGAGCCCGACAATGCATGACATAGAATGATGAAATCAACCGCACTGTCATGCGTTATCATTACCTCTCAATATTTGGCTGAAGCTGTTACAGAATAAAGACTGATAGACCAGAAGCGTATAATACTAAGGAACAATAGATTAACAGCGCACGGCATATAGGAAATAAAAGGAGTCGCAAAAGAACTGAAAGATAAGGAAGTAGTAAACATAATACATATAAATGGGCAAGAACAAACACGCTTCACACAAACAACATATAAGCAGATACAATCACCTTCATCACGAATAATACAACAAGGCTAGGTGGACTCATCAAATGAAGATCTCAAACAAACAACTACAAAAAATTTTGGAGACCAAACAAGAACTAAAAAGAGAGGTGGAAACAAGTTCAACAATCTGGGGAAGTAGCAATCCAATTTTGAGAAACATACTTCCGAAATTACACTCCAAGAAAGACACAATCATTAATAGACGTGATGAGCAGAGAAATTATTACACCACACCACAAGAACACTGGAAGACATTCGGACATATAATATGCAGCAGCCCCAGCAGTGTTAACATGTAACAAACAGAAACCTTTAGTAACATAGAAACTAAAAAGAAGCAAACAAACTTAAGTGGCAAAAGAGAATTGAAAAGAATATACAAAGCTGAGAGCAAACTTGAGGAACCTAGATCAGTATATAAATGGAGACTGATCAAGGAAAATATTAAAAACGATGTGTTCGTAAGTATAACAGAAGATAAAGAGCAAATAACTACAGAAACTTTGGACACACACTAGCAAAAATTAATAGTGTATTCAACAAATCTCCGCGATACAAAGAATTCAACATTTCTTCAACCGCAATGAAAAGCTGTTCTATAGAAAAATAACCACAACGCAACGGGATAATAGCAAGTAGAGAACAAATCATCGAATCCTGCTAAGGAATATAATCAAAACTCATACAACATAATCGTACAGCCTGGTGGACTAAAAAAGAGGGGAATAGGCAGCAAGAGACAAAAGACCAAACCGAATACCAAATTACATCAAAAGAGTTGTTAAACATTATAAAAAACACCCATAACTGATAATGTCCAGGACCAGATCAAATACAAAACTTATGATATAAACAGATCACATCGATAATAAATAAATGTTCCAAATAAGTAATACTATTTTTTTAAAACCAACTAGCGTGCAAGAGGATGTAAGTATAATTAACAATTTGAAACTTAAAAATGGTGGAGTAGATAAAATTAATAGTAAAACTTTGAGAGAATTATCAAATTACATTTCTGAACCTCTAGCATATTTATTCAATTCTTGTATTGAAATAGCTATCTGGCCAGAAGCACTGAAGAAGGCAGAAATTGTACCTATTCATAAGTCAGGAGATAAACACAATATATACAATTGTAGACCAATTTCACTAATATCAAACATAGCAAAAAAATTTGAAAGAATAATTTACAGAATTTTTGATTTCATAAAAATAAATAATATAATATCCGATTATCAATTTGGTTTTATGAAAAAAATAGGTACAAAAAATGCTTTAAATCATATCACAAATTTACTCTACAATAAACTAGATGCTAGTAAACCTATACTGATAAAATTTCTGGACTTGGCCAAAGCATTTGATACTGTTGACCATTAAATATTGTTAGACAAACTTTGCTCTTATGGAATTAGAGGAATGGCTCTAGATCTGCTTTCAAGCTATCTTAGTAATAGATCACAAATGGTTAAAATAAATGAAAATTATAGTGATTATATGATTTTAAAAACTGGTGTTCCACAAGGTTCAATTTTGGGACCTTTACTGTTTATTCTATATATATAGTGTTCCATCAGAGATAATATTAAAATTAAAGATAATCTTATATATAGAGTAGAAAAGTATAAGGTCTAGTTTTTGGTCATATCTTAA